>BMAU01012021.1:0-84825 GCA_019973935.1 Trichonephila clavipes | reverse complement strand
ATAAGAACACATGGAAATAACAATTACAATTCAATATACTATATATATAAAGATACACAATAATATTTATAAATACAATTACAATGACAAATTACATTTGCATATGGTAAATTGGCAATTTTTGTAACGGGTCTTTTATAAATTCCCTGTATATCCTTTAAAGTTACTACTCTGACTATATTATCTTTTACCAGGGTGCAATTTAAAAACGTGTGCCAAATACTATTTTAAATTATCTGAATTCTCTGAAGGGTTGACTAATACCAAATCACCTTCTTCAAAAATGTTGGTTCATCCTTTGTACCAACTGCCATCGGCTTAAGATATCCGACTACGTTAAAAACGTCAATTTTGGCGAAAAATTCGATTTTTATTTTTTGGCTAAATATTAAAATTCAAACTATTTGCTTTTTAAAACTGTTTCTTGTTTTGTTTGTATGGTAATTAGAAAAGTTACAGCATTTTTTAAAACAAGTCATATTCATCAAAAAGAACCGGAAGCTGTGGTTTCGAAACCGGAAGTCGTATTCTGTATTCGTATTTTTGTGCATTTTTATGTAACTTTTTTATCTGAAATTGAATATTTTACTTGCAGAATGATCTATCTTTCAGCCCGATTGTTTAGTATTGAATTTTTGTTTGAAGAAAGTGGCAACGATCATTCTGATTTCATTTGAAATTATTGTTTGTTTACGTTTTTGCTGTGGCTTTTCTCGAATCCTTTTGCTAAAATTCTTTCTATTTTCTCACGTAAATTTAACATTTAAATTATTTTTAATACTACGTAAAATAATCTCGTTATTATTTGATATTGGAAATCGCAAGAATAAATCTCGTTCGCAAAAGCGAAAACTTATTGGAAATCGTTTCACAGAACGTACCAAGCCATTGGATCTACCAACAGTAAGTGAGCAGAAGTTGAAGACCACATCTGTCTCTTTTGAAAATATTCCGGTTGATTTGTCGAATCCGGCACTTATCGCGCCAAGTGTTTTCTCGCTAAATCGATAAATGCGCCAAATCTGGTAACCCTTCTGAATTCGTTTTTCAGTGGAGAAGTCGCTTTTTTGGCGAAATGCGGCGCATGCGCAGTAGATGTTTTTAATTTTAACAGTTTTAACGAAGTTAGCGCATTCGTAATTGGTTTTTTTTTATTTTAACAGTTTAATTCTCCAACGGTTTTTCTCGCGCATGAGCAGAAAGCTTTTTTTTCTTCAAAAATCCGTTACACAGCAAACGGTTACTTTTCGCTCCGGTTGGGTCAGCTGTTCGGCTTCGTTTTCTTCGATTTGGGAATTACTTTTTACAGGTAATTTTTTCTTTATTTCTTTCTTCACATTAATTTCAAAAGATTGCCATGATGTCCAGCGATGCTCTTTAGGATTAATTTGAATGAATGCATGAAAAAATTACGATTACTATTGTTAAAGGTTTTTGCTATGTTGCCTGTGCTTGAAAGAAAGCTGTTTTAGAATGGTGCATGGAGGAAGGTTTGATTGGATCATCGTATGTGTCCGAAATGTGGAAAAAATTATGGGAAAGAAAGAACGGGTAAGAAAGTGAATGATTATTTTTGAATGGTACTGCAAAATTCAGTCCAGTGTGAAAAAGGATACCCATCATGTGTTTAGGAGTGTAAAGAAATGGTTTTGGATTGAATTGAGCAATATGGATTTGTGCACCGTTTTTTTAGTGATGCAAAAATAAAAATGTTTCAGAACGTGCTCTCAGAAAGTATGCAGTAGCACACTGGTATAATTTCAGTAGGCAACTCATCATCATCATAAATGTCGGAAATAGCAGCATTTTTAGGTAAGTGAAATTATTTCCATTTTTAAATGCCTGATTTTTGCAGCGATTTTCAGTTTCTAAACTTTAAAATGCTATTTTTTAATGATTTTCTTCCGCCATCATGAATTTCGCGCTCCGGCGTTGCGTGTTGTGGTAGGGTTGTAACTCCAAAACACACAACACGCCAAATTGGCGATTTTTCAAAATTTGGCGGAGAAGTGCCGGATTCGACAATTTCACCGAATCTTTGATGGGAAATTCTACAGAGTGTATTCAGTTGTTTGTGTTGTCCCTCCTGTTTGTCACTGAATCTTCAGTTGACAGACGATTCACTATTTGATTATCTTTCAGGTATGACTTTGAAGTGCAAAAACTGTATGTTTATGTATGCTTTTCAAAGTACAAAAAACAAATAAAATAACCCACATAAATTTGCAGTTTGTGTGGGGAATGAGAATAATTGAAAAGGCCATTCATCTTCGAAGAAACTGTGTGCCAGTTTGAACATTCCTTCACTGTCAAAAGCTGCATACAGATCTTGTGAAAAAAATTTGAATGTTGCTTCTGTCGCATCAAAGAATGCTATGACTGAAGTTGCTGATGAAGTTAGGAAACTGAAAACACTTCAGATGTTGCAGAATGTGTAGTTTCAGTTGATGGTGCATGGCAAAGACGGGGACATTCATCGTTAAATGGTTGTGTCGCTGTTCCTTAAATTGACACAGGCAAAGTCCTGGATTTAGAAGGGATGTCGAAATGGTGCAGAAACTGCAACACATCAAAGAGTTCAGGAAAAAGTAAACATGTAAGGAAACACCACTGTTCGTGCAATCATCGGGATCAGCTGGAAGCATGGAGTCTGTCGGAGCATATAGACTATTTGAGCGTTCCCGTGAAACCAGTAAACTTGAATATGTAGAATTTTATGCTGACGGCGACTCAAAAAGTCATTTAGCTGTTAAGGATATCTATGGAATAGATAGCGTAAGAAAATATCAGTGAATAGGGCACATTCAAAAGAGAGTGGGCAGCAAACTGTGAATTTTAAAAACTAAGGAAAAAGGACTTGGAGGTAAGGGCAAACTTTCTGACTCATTTATAGACAAAATTCAGAATTATTATGGTATTGCTATTAGGAGCAATATTGGTAATTTGGAAGAAATGCTAAGGGTTGTGATTGCAGCCTTTTATCATTGTTGTTCCGGTAAAAGCAATCCCATGCATGGTCAGTGTCCATTGGGCTCCGAGAGCTGATGTGCCTACCAGTGAGCACAATCTGCTGGCAGTGTTTTACAACAAAAATGCTGGTCTTCCCAACAGTATTATTAACAAAATTAAGCCGATATATCTTCAGCTATATGATCAAAATCTTTTGAGGAAATGCCTTCATGGGAAGACTCAGAATGCAAATGAAGCATTCAACGGATGTCTATGGAACGTAGTTCCAAAAGAAATGTTTGTAGAACTTCAAACATTTTCTCTAGGATCTTATATAGCTGTAATAAACTTTAACAAAGGTTTTACTGGGCTATTGTCTGTATTAGAAGCCCTAGATATAAAAATTGGGTCCTACATTTTACGAGGTTATGCAGCCATTGATCAAACTCGTATCGAGGACTCAAAACGACAGACACTCTTTGCCCAGTGGAAAAGTTACAAGAAAAAAATTCGAGCTATTAAAAAGAGAAAAGTTGTAAATACTGAAAAACATGAAGGTGTAACATATAAATCTCGAGCATTTTAGGTAATATTATATATTTTTGTAATAGTTATGTCTTTTTAAATTCTTTAAATGTGTTTTTCTCAAAACTGTTTTTTGATAAATTGTCATAACTTCAAACACGATATCTTAAAATCTAATAAAGGTACATAAGTTAAACTTTGTACAACTGTTTTTTAATGTATATCCTAAAGAATGACCTATAGACTTAGTAAAATAATAATAATTAAGATTATTATTGCTCATGTTTTTATTAAGAGACAAAAAAAATTGTCGCAAAGTGATATTAGTAAGTTCGATTCATGATAACTTTTGACTCAAGTTAACAAATTTAAATATAATAGGTCATTCTCTAGTAAGATGGTCAAGAAGTAAATTTCTATAAAAAACTTTGAAATATGTAGATTTTTTACGAAGTAGGAGTGTTTGAAAAAATATTAAAATTTTATTAGAATTTCTGTAAAATTTTTAAATTTATTAAAAAGTGTGTTAGGGTATTTAATTTTAACTGAAATTTTGCATGCTATTAAGAAAAATGAATCTTATAATGCAACAAGATTTTTACATTTTGCAGTTTTTCAAAAAAAGTTCTCCGAACGTAGTCGGATACCCTGTTCATGGGGATCTCAGTGTTATCAGGATCAGGTACTGCAACCAATGATGATCCAACTAGAAAATGTGCAGGAGTTAAAGTTTCAACATCATTCGGATCATTAGAAAGAATTCGATAATTAAGAACCGCTTCAATTTGAACTACAAGAGTTAGAAATTCTTCATGACTTAAAATTGAATAGCCGATTACTCTCTTTAAATGGTATTTTAAAGATTTAACCCCCGATTCCCATAGACCACCAAAATGTGGTGCGGAAGGTGGCTTGAAGTTCAATTTGATTTCTTCTTTATAGACAAAAAATCCATTATTTCTTCCATCTTTCCCTTAAATAATGCTTTAAGTATTTTTCTTAATTCATTATTTGCACCAACAAAATTCCTACCATTATCACTATAGATCTCAATGGGTCACCCTCTTCTAACCACAAACCGTTTTAAAGCTGCAAGGAAGGCTTCTGTAGTTAAGTCGCTAACTATTTCTAAATATATAAGCTTAACGGTAAAACAAATAAAAACACAAACATAGACTTTCCTAATATGCCTGCATTTTCCAGAAAAAGTTTTCAACTGGAAGGGTCCACAATAATCAATACCTACCTGACTGAAAACTCTGCAAGCAGTGACTCTCGCAGCTGGTAAATCAGCCATTAATTGCTGCGAAACTTTTGCACTCAACTTCCTACAGGTGATGCAAGTTCTAATAATTTTTATAACTACATTTCTTGCGGATGGTATCCAAAAACTATTCCTAATATTTGCTACTGTAGCTTCAGCACCTGTATGAAAATAGAGAATATGAAAATGATTAATAACAATATAAGTAAAATTATGGTTGGTGGGAATTATCATGGATGTTTCTGATTTTGGAATAGGGGAGTTTCTTAACCATCCTCCAACTGGAAGTAATCCACTATCATCTAAAAAGGGGTGCAAGTTTAACAATTTACATGAGTTTGAAGAGGAACTCCCTTTTTCTAAATATTGAATTTCATTATAAAATGAAGTTCTTGAATATTTTTTATGATACACCTTAAAGATTCTGATAGTTATTTTTTCTTTAAAGGTCCCATAGTTCGGCTCATTGGATGTCTTGCATTTTCAATAAATCGCTTACTCCAGGCAATTACTCTTTGCAACTTAGTAAATAATCAACAATTACTAATTATATCCAGTGGTTCAAAGTTTTTTAATAAGGCACATAGAGGAAATTCCGAAGTTTCTTTCAATTCTTGTAGGAAAAGATCATCCCCTTCAACGGCAGTAATATCGTAAGGTTCCAGTTCTTTATACTGATGTAAGAAAGGTGGGCCAAACCACCAAAGTTCACAATGTTGAATTTTATCTGGACTAATACCTCTTGAAAGGATGTCCGCAGCGTTGTTTTCAGAATTCACATGTTTCCAAAAATCACTTTCTGTGAGTTCCTGGATTATGCTGACCCTGTTTCTTACAAATGTTTTAAGTTGAGCAAGTGGCTTTTTGATCCAAGCCAGTACAATGTTGGAATCAGTCCAAAGGTAAATTTGACTGATATTATTTTTAAAGGCATCGAGGGTTCTTTTAAGAAGCTTTGATAAAAGTACTGCACCACAAAGTTGCAATCGGGGTATAGTAATACTTTTCAGTGGGGCTACCTTTGATTTGGAGCACAGGAAGGAGCCTAACAGAGTTTTGTCCACTTGCATCGTAGATAAAGTGCAGCACCGTAAGTCTTTTCAGACAAGTCAGAAAAGTCATGCAACTCTGTTCTGATAGACTTATCTTGTAGACAATAACGTGGAATGTCAAGACAGTTTATAGATTCCAAAGCATCTATGAAGGATTTCCAATAGGAAACTAAGTTCGAAGGCAACGGATCATTCCAATCAAGTTTCAACTGCCACAAAGACTGGAGTAAGATTTTGGTCATGGTTATTACAGTTCCAATTAGTACAAGTGGATCGAATATTCTTGCGATTGTAGATATAACTGATTTCTTTGTGACAATGAGATTGTCACAGTCTGAGGTCATGGGAAAAATCTTGAAAGCAAAGGAATCAGGATGTGGCTTCCACAAGAGTCCAAGGGTCTTGGTCTCGGTCGAAGAAGAATAAGAGAGGTCCTTAACTTGACACATTGAGTCTGGTAATAGTAATGGATTACTAGTTGACCACTTGTGGAGTTCCATTCCAGCACTCTTTAGCATTGAAACTAGTTGCATTTGGAGTTTTCTTCCAGATTCTAAATCGTCTGCACCAGTAAGAAGATCATCCATATAGACATCAGACATTATAACTTCGGCAGCTAATAGATATTTATCACCGTCATTTATGGCAACTCTTTCAATGACCTTGTCGCAAGGTATGGTGCACTCTTGGTGCCGTAAGTAACCGTAGTTAATCTAAAAATCTTCACAGGATTGTCAATTTTATCCTTTCAAACAATGCGTAATAAATCATGCTGGGATTCATTGATCAAAAATCATCCTAAACATTTTTTTTAATGTCTGCTGTTACCGCAAATTTGCGAGATCTAAAGTTTAATAAAATTGAAAAGAGATACCTTTGTATAACATCACCATTCAATTGTAAAGAATCTAACGATTCCCCTGAAGTAGTAATTAAGGATGCATTAAAAACTACACGTAAAGGAGTTGTTTTGCTTTCTTGGTGGTAGACACCATGATGAGGGAGATAATACATAATAGCAGAATCCTCATCTTCTACTACTTCTTCCATATGTCCCATTTCTAAATATTCATGTATAAAATTTCTATATAATTCCAATATCTTTGGATCTTGAACTAATCTACTCCACAATGAATTAAGCCTACGCAATGTCATTTGTTTCGAATCTCCCAAGCAACTCGGATCCTTTGACACAGGCATTTTCACGATAAAATGACCAGTTTCATCTCTATCATAAGTACTCGTAAAATGTTCCTCACATAATTTTTCTTCTCTATTCATTGTAGGAATTTCAAATCTAGGACAATTTTCAACTTCTCAAAAGCGTTTGATACTATTATTAAGCTCATTTGCATTAGAAACTAATCCACAATAGCACGTGACATGACTCCGCTAGCTACGTAACCGAATACTGTATATTGCAATATCAACTTCCCATCTGCTAGTTTTAATTTCCCACTACTTAGAATTTCAAAGAAAATCTGATTTGAAAAGCAAATCGATTCTTCCAGGCGAATAGAAATTCTCATCCGATAGCTTAATATTCTCAGGAATTTTTATCCCACTAATATCTAATTTATTTGTTGGAGTCAAACCCGTAATTTTCGGTAGAACAAGAAATTCCATTAATTTCTGAAACTGTCTGTTTTTACTTAAAACAACAGTAGACACTTTGTTTTTTTATAAATTGAGAAGTCCCGTTAACACCGCAAACAGAGGTGTTTACTCCTTCACACTTCAAATCCAAAGCGAAGGCAGCCTCGTGAGTAATTAGATCACTTTGACTCCCTGAATCCAGTAGGACACGCAGAGGAAAGACTTCCCCGCGACTGTTTTGACAATATACTACAGCTGTGCTTAACAGCATAGTTGAATGACCCTTAGAATGTCCAACAAAATTCCTCTCCGTTTTCAAACGATTCGACAGTTTGCTTCGGTTGGAAACATTCACTGTTTACTTTTAAAGTAGGGGTGGTGATTCTAGGTTCCATACTTGGCAGATTTTCACTACCTGGACTCCTTTGGCTTTCCACATTTCTCTCGAAATTTCTACACAAAAGTGAATTGTGACGCTTAGAACGATTAGGACAATTCCTCGAACTTTTGCATAGAGCCACTTTATGAGAAGAGCTGAAACAATTGATACAAAGATTGTTCCTTTTCACTGAATTAAATTTTTCATTAACGCTCAAATCGTTAAATTTTTTGCATCTAAATACAGGTTGAGATTGTTGTTTACAAATTACACAGTTAGCTGGATCTAATTTAGCAAGGAAAGACATTGTTTTATAAATTCGTTCCGGTGGAAAAGCTGTTGCATTATTTTTGGAATATTTTCTAGAATTAAACAACGTTTTAACAAAAAGTCCATAAAATCATCCCACTTAGGCAGTTCCGTAGAGGCTAAGTTGAGCTCATAATTCTTTCTTGTTTCCTTATCTAATTTTCTTAAAATTAAATTTATCAATAGAACTTCTGAAAATTCGTTTGATTCTAATCCTACCATTTTTAATCCTCTTAAATGTTTTTAACAACAATCTATTAAAGTTCTTAAATTTTTAGCTGATTCGTGAGTAAATTTTTCCAAAGACAATATTTCACTGAAATGGCTATTTATTATCAATTTTTTATTCTCAAATCTCTTTTTCAAGCATTCAAATAATGAAGTATATGAATCATCAATCGTTATAACAACTTTAGTAATTCCAGTGAGTGCAGATTTTAAATAATACAGTTTTTGAGAATCATTTAAACAATTGTTAGAATCAATTAAAGAAACAAATTGTTTTTTTAAAATTAAACCACTCATGGTGAGAACCATTAAATCGTGGCAATTGAACATCTGGTAATTTAATGTTCTTAAAACTATTTTCACAAGATGTAACAGCATTATTCTTCAGATAAATATTTGAAAGAATATTTTTAATTCTTACCTGGATATATATATATATATATATATATATAAAATAAATATGTATTATTTATCAAAACAAGAAATAATAGATAAAGAACATAACAAGAAATAGCGCAATAAAAATATGAAAGATGAACATGAAGAACAAAATTATAGAGAAATAAAAGAACTACAAAGAAGAACCTAGCGAGTCAGAAAGCAATTTCGGACTTAGGACCAAATAAGGGGGGTTAAACTAGTTTGAAGGCGCCAACCTTCCCCTTTGCAACTCGGTAGGAAAACCAAATAAAATAAAAAAAAAAACTTCAGAGAAAGTATATAACTCAGAGAGCATGATAAAACCAATCACTACTATTATGTAGCAAACTCTCCCAAAATCTTAATGCAGAAAAATCACAAAATCACAAAATAATTATGTAAGAAAAGTAGAAAAATACAAGAACAATTATATAAGAAAAGTATCTTTCAAAAAAATAATTTAACAAAATTTCTTTACTCTCAAAGCTTTTACGAAGAGAAACAAGCATCTTGCAATTAATGAAAGACAATAATTCACCAAGTTAAAAAATTTCGAAAAAACATAAACACATCTTTGAGCTGACTTTTAAACCAGCCAGCAAAGACAAGTATAAATGACGACAATCAAATATGGTAAAAATTTGAATTGGTTGATTGTCAAAAATGTAAATTTGCTAGGCTCTAATTTGGTTGGTTGTCAACAATGTGTAAGATGTTTAAGATGTGTGTGGAAAAAATGTGTAAACTGTGATATGAGTGTTATGATATAATCTTCACAGCAAGACCACTAACATGCTGACTTTGAAAACCTATTGTTGTGTGGTGGATTTGAATTCGAAAGTAGCAAGACGGTTAATGTATTTGTGATGAATATAAGATCTCAAGAAATTAAAAAGGGTATTCATGATCTAAACAACATTGAAAATTTTTTTTTTTTTATATTATTGTATTTATCTATTTTGTGGGTAGTTAAGTTATCATTTCTAAATAAAAAAATTCAAAAATGATATTTCTGTAAATTGATATATGAAAATTACTGTTCCATACGGGAATTTTAATTATATGGAACTTAAACGAATCTCTTTGTCAAAAAATGTTACTGACTACATTATTGTTAATAAGATGCAAGTCTAAATCCAAGAATTCCACCCTATTAGAGTTGAAGTTAGTTTTAAGAAGCTTGAGATAATCAGGTAGAATGTAATATTTGGTTTGTATTTACTATTTTTACCAAAAATTATTATATCATCTATATAACGATAAATTAAGTAAGAATCATTTACAACATGATCTATTTCAAAAAATGTAAATATAGGTTCGCTAAACAATTACTAGCTGGACCACCCTGAGGTAATCCTTTGATCTGTTTATAAAGATTATGATCAAATGTAATGAAATTTTCTTTTTAAAACTAGGTTAACAAGAATATCAAATTTTTTTCTTTTTCATTGAAGTATATAATTCATATTTATCATAAATTAACTGAAGAACCTTAATCATATCGTCAATATCTATAGAATTAAAAAGGTCCTCGAAATCAAAACCATGCATAGAAAAAATCAACATATCCTTAGTAACTCTAGCAATCTCTAAGCTATTTTTAATAATTGCCGTGTTTTGTAAATTATCAATTAGATTTTGAAGAAGAGATTGCAAGATCTTCCCAGACTTCGTGATATATGTATTGTATCCATTAGTGATACTACGGAATTTTATAGGGCTTTTATGAAATTTTGGTGTTAAAAATACTTGGATATTTAATATTATTTAGATGAATATTCAGTCTTTTTGTTCAAAGCTAAAAGACGATTATCATCTTCTCTATTTTTTGTGAATTGATTTTTGAAATGAATTATTATTTAAAATGTGGTTACTTAATATTTTACTGTAAAAATATTTACAAATTATGGCATAATTAGCAGAGACCTTATCAACATATGTAATAACGAAGTCATTTTGGATATTTACTATTGTTGATTTAAGATCTTTATACATAATTTCATTTTCAACAGTAAAATCTAATTCCCGAATTTCTGTTGCTACATAAGATCTAAATTGATTGAATGCTTCAATCGGCATTCCGTATTTAATTGCCATTTTAAGGTAGAATTTATCTAAATCTTTTATGATTTGTTTCATAACGTTAGATTTATTTTTGTGATCATCAGTCTAAAAACGGTACCTTTTTCCATAAAATTTCTTAACAAATCATCTTTCACGATGCTAAGTCTCCTGTGACAACGTGCTGATGATAATCATCAATATAGTCTCGATATAGATTGCATCTACATGATTCAGAACTTAGAGCTCCGAGATTTGATTATAATTAAATATAAATCTAAAGAAGATATATATATATATATATATATATCTTCGTAATCATCTTCTTAATCCAGGATTTCTGATTCAAGGGGTTCCAAATCATTATCATCTGCTACTACTTCATAATATTCATCCCGAATATCACGTAGCTTATTTAGTAAGCTTTTCAAGGTATCCAGTTTGGATTCTAAATCGGTTTTGTTCTTTTCATCCGGATTGTTCATGAAGTCCTTAATTCTTGTTAGCTGAGCTTTCACATCTCCACGCTTCCTATTTAGCTCTTTTACTGCTTCTTTAGACATACTACTATAAATTCTAACGATACTACAAAGATTCTACAACTTCGGCTCGACAGACCAAATATTGACTAAAATAACTAAATGCACTGTAAGTTTGACAATTTTTACTAAGCGAAACGGATCCCAACCATATGGGATGGCTACAATTTTCGAACTGTTTACAAAAAAGGTTACAACAGTTGGCTCGGAGCAAACTATACAAAGAATTCTCGCCAACTGGCGCCAACACAATTCTTGTTAATTTTTCTGTTTCAATAAATTCCAACTTTATCCTTGTTTCAATAAATTTTTGAATCCATATTGAACTAGGCTTAAAATCACGAAGTTGCATTTCAAATTCTTCAATTTCCAACCAATGGAATTGGAATAAGTTCAGTTTATCAAATGAAGTCACATCAGGGTACATGATAATTATGGAAATAAGTTCTTCAATAACTTTTTCTTCGTCTGGTTTTTTCAAGTTTGGGAAGTATTTGTAGTTTCTTGTAATAATATCGTTTCTGAAAACATGCTTTTTCGAGTCAAAAACGTTGAGATCTCTCTTGAATATAATTTTTTTATTTGTGTCTTGAGGCATTACGTTCAATTCTTTGAAACATTGGCATATATATGTAAAGACGCTATTGATCACTTGCGTTTATCCGTAATACTTCATAATGAATTTTGTTATTTTGAATTGAAATGCAAATCGTTTTGATCGGTGATGGGCCCAAAATATTATGTCACGTGCCATCAATGGCACGCGTGCCATTGGTTCGCCATCCCCAGATTTAACTATTTTTCTAATGGAATTTGTGCTTTTTAGAAATTAATGTTAATAGAAATAAATGTTTACTTTAATTAAAGATTATTTTGCAATCAGTTTCAATTTAAAAATTCAGAAGAAAAAGTAACATAATACTGATCCCATTACTTAAATATAACTTACTTAAAATATGTATCACTTAAAAGTAACATATACAAATTTTAATACTTATCTTGATAATTTGTAAGGTCGTGTTGATGTTTTAGTGCCAAAGTACATTATTATTTCATCAATCCATTAATATTGTATAGAAAAGAGAAGGTATTCGAAATTATAATTGAAAATTATGTCGCAGATGTGTTAAAAGTTTAAGAAGTACTGGTTTAATTACAGAAACAAATAAACATATTTTTTCACGAAAGTGGAATGAAAAAAACGCAGCGTTAGTCCTTAAGATAATAAGAAAAAATACTGATCTTTCAATTTGCAATGGAATGTTCTCTGAAATTCTTTCATTGAAATAATACACAACGTAATCTTGGTATAACTAATTGATCCTATTCAGTGACTCCAATTTATAAAATTGACTCTATCTAAAACAGGCTGCGGAGCAGAGTGAAAATGACCACTAACTCAAGCCCAAAATAGTTTCTATGGATTCATAATTTTGATTCTTGATGCCACCGAAGACCTGTCCCACAAATGCTTGTCCGATCTCTCGATATTCAAGTTCTCAACATTGCCGTGGTGTTGAACTTTAGCATTCCAAATCTGGTGTCTTCTTCATTCTTTAGCATTGTTTAAAATTTAGAGATTCGTCAACAATAGATCTTTTAATTTTTTATTTACTATATTTTCTCTCTACTTTAATAACTTCCAATTTTTCAATTCCTACTATTAGCTCACACTCTCTCTGTATTTATTTATTTATCTTGGTGAAATTTTCAATCGTTAATGAAATACATTTTAAAGCGCTCAATTGAGCTGAATTTTTATATACATGATTATTCTGGAAGACAATATAGTAATTTTTAATAATAATTAATAAAAATTAATTGATTAAGACTAATTATTCAAAGAACTACAAATTCATCCACGTTGGTATTATTTTTGGCGACCCTTTAGCGACTTGTGTCAAACCTTTAAAAGTCTTTTTCTTTGTTTTTTCTTTCTTTTGTTTTAAATAACAATACGATACTTTAATGATAATTAATAAAAATCAATTACCACACTTGATGTTGTGATTATGTCCTATGAATATACATATTTATGTTAGTTGTAACTATTTAATAAAAAGTTGCTAAAAGAAAATTTTTCTTTGTTGATCTAAGTAGGGATTGACTTAATTTTTTATATATATATATATAAAAAAATATTTGTTAAACCTAATTTTTCCTTTTTTATGGATCAACCCATTGTTCCATTTTTTTGTAAGTGCTTCATATATATACTTTTATTCTTTACTCTATTTTGTGTTAATGTGTGTTATGTTTTTAAATTTTGAAATATATTTATTACTCTCCGATTATCTATGCTCTTAAAATACAGTAGTATTAAGTATGTGATTTTGTGAACTCTTTTTCTGTTTCCTTAAACAACAATAATAATCAAAATAAAACAGTTTCCTGCAGGGGTTTTTTTTTAAACAAACATAATTATAACATCAATATCAATATTTCTTACTGAAAACAAAATTGGGTTCTTTATGAAATCCTTCCATTACGATTGATGTATTTCTATCAATAAACAAAAAAAAAAATTCAATTTCTTCCTTGACATCTTTCTTACTTGTTTTTCATCTTGAAAATTGGTTTACGAGTTTATAAGTTTTTGAATGTAGATATTCAAATGTTGTTAAAATCAAAATTCATAAAAAAATTGCCCTTTTCACTTTAAAAATAGTTTCCATTTCATGTGTTACTCTTATTGATGCTTTCATATGAATTCTTACTCTTAGAAATTCAATATGAATGTCTTCCTGGATATACTTTTGCGCCATGTTTACTTAATGAAATTTTCTCTTTTCTCGTTTTATTAAACTGTGTTATTCCTTAAAATATCAGCCTCTTGGTATTTTTGAAACGTCCATGAAATCCAACACTTTGGCAAAGATGAAATGGAATTATTGCCAATTTCATTTTTGAACAGAAATTTTCTATTAAACTCTTAACGTGTTAAACCGTTTTCTATGAATATATACTTGCTATTTTTAATTTTTATTTCAAGTAAATTTCTAGAAGGATTGAGTGCAATATATCTAAGTTTTAATAATCTAGGTTCCTGATCTACAGTTTTTAAATTTAATTTAATACCTGATAGATAAATTAATTAAAAATGCATATAAGAACAATATTCTTAGAGTTAATCAAAATTAAACGCAAAAAAACTAAGTGAAATTACTGATTTTTTAAAAGTACAATATCTTGAAACTACTTTTTTTAAACAATTTTCTTTTCTCTTTATTTTTGGTATGATTTTATTTAATTGTTGAAAAGTTATTTGCTTATGATGATATGATTAATTACTTCCACCCCTGTGGTGACCGGGTGGAGAAGAATAGTCTCGACGTAGCACATGCGTGTCGTAGAAGGCGACTAAAATGGCACCGGTCCTCCAGGTTCGGGGGTTGGGTGTAGGGCTAACAACCCTACCCCTTTAAAAAACTCTTGTTATGAAATCTCAAGAAGAAATTTACCCGGGCTGACTTCTAGGAAACGACTTGGAAAGGGTTTAAAGGATTTGAGAATAGGATTTTGGAATATTCGATCGTTGTACAGAAATAAAGGACGGCAAATGCTAATAAAGCTGATGGACAATTATCAGATAGATATTCTAGCCATACAGAAAATTAGATGGATAGGAAGGGGAATTATTGAAAAGAAAAATCACATAATTGCTTATAGCTGTGATAAAAACAAGCACATGTTTGGCACTGCTTTTATTTTGAGACCCTTTTTAATTGATTTTGTGAAAAAGTCACCTAGGCTATGTAAAATAAAGATAAAATTAATCTTTTTTAATTACAGTTTTATTAACATCCGCGCTCCAACTGAAGACAGAGATAGTGTAGAAAAAAAACTATTTTACGAGGAACTACATGCACTTTATGGATCAAGTCCAAAAAACGATGTTAAAAATATACTAGGGGATGCAAATGCAAAAATTGGTACGGAGAATGAATTTAGGCAAATTGTTGGAAAAAGTAGTCTTCATGATTTATCAAATGATAATGGGAAACGGCTAATTTATTTTGCAGCTTATCATAATACTGTCTTAACAAGTACAATGTTCCAACATAAAAATATTCATAAAATTACTCAAAGATCATCTGATGGAAGCACATGCAATCAAATTGATCATCTTCTGGTTGATTCTAGACACAAGTCACATATATTGGATGTAAGAACTTATCATGGAGCTAACCTGGATTCAGATCATTTTCTGCTTATGGCAAAGGTTAGAGCAAGAATTTCTAATTTCCAAAAAAGTCATCGGAAATGTGTGGAAAAATTTGATTGCGGACGGTTTAAAGATAAGGCATTGAAGCTAAAGTTCCAGGAACAGCTTGAAAATAAATACAAAGAAATTAACAACACTTTTATTGAAGATGATAGTATAGACAAAAAAAAGGGAATACACTAAAGGAAACAATCATCGAAACAGGTAACCAAGTTGTGGAAAAGGTTAAAAAAGAGTAAAAAGGACTGATTTGACAACGATTGTTTCATAGCTACAAAGAAGAAGAATGAATCATATAGTAAAATGCTGAGTAAGAGACATTCAAGAGGCTCAGTGATTGCATGCAAAGATGCAAGAAGAGAGGAGAAAATAATTCATAGGGAAAAAATTATATTTTTCGGGGATATTTTTAAAAATGTTGAACATTTGAGGGGATCCAACAAAAGCAGAGCTTTCTTTCAAAAAATAAACCTTGGACGCAAAGAATTTAAGCTAATAACCACCTCTTGTCGTAATAGGGAAGGAATTATTTTGAGTGATAAATCTTAAGTGTTAAGGAGATGGAATGAACGTTTGAACAGCTTACTTAACAGTGGCAATGGTGACTATGAAGCCCTTACAGGAAGCACGGAAACTCAGAGCCAATGTGTAGTTGAACTACCATCATTGGAGGAAATCATTGAAGCCATAAATAAACTAAAAGAAAACAAGGCACCCGGCCATGATGCTATTCCATCTGAACTACAGAAAAATCCAGGAAAAGAAACTTCTAAGAAAGTTTACGACTTAATTCAAGCAATTTGGGAGCAGGAAGTAATCCCTAAGGAATGGAAAATGTGTATAACTTGTGTGGTACATAAAAAAGGAGATATACTCGAGTGTTCAAATTATAGAGGAATCAGTCTGCTCTGTACAAGTTATAAGGTACTTTCAAAATTTTTTTTTCTATTTAACAGGCTTTCCCCACTAGGGGAAAATACAGTAAGATACTACCAAAATGGACTCCGGAAAAGTAGATCCACTACAGAGCAGATATTCTACATTCGTCAGCTTTTGGAGAAAACAAGGGAATTTGGAATTGACACGCATCACCTTTTTATTGATTTTAAAACCGCTTATGATAGCATCAACAGAAAGGCTTTTACTGCAGCCATGCCAGAGTTTAAAATCCCTGACAAGATATTAAGACTGATAAGCCTAACATTAAGTGAGACAAAGATCATAGTCAAGGTGCAGAATGATCTTTCGTACCCATTGGAAATAAAAAAAATGGCATTCGACAGGGAGATGCCCTGGCTTGTTTTCTATTTAATATAGCATTAGAAAAAGTGGTAAGAAATTCCAATATCAATACCAGAGTAAATATTTTTAATAAATCAATACAGTTGTTGGCTTTTGCTGATGACATTGATGTCATCGCTCGAGCACCCACTGCACTAATACCGGCCTTCTTATCTTTAGAAAAAGAAGCCCTCGGGAGGGGACTGAAAATGAATGAGAATAAGATCAAATACATGACTTGCATTAAATCCTGTTTTATCAACTCTCCTTTACAATTAAAGAGTATAGTTTTGAAGTTGTTGACAGCTTCACTTATATTTAGGTTCAGAGATAAACAAAAGAAACGATTGTACTACTGGAATCCAAAAGAGAATTACAATGGCTAATAGATGTTTTAATGGAATTCGAAAATATATGAAATCAAATTTAATCTAAAGAAAAACAAAGGTTCTATTGTATGAAAGTCTTTTGAGGTCACTATTAACTTATGCATGTGAAACTTGATTCATGTCTCGAACAGATGAGAATATGATAAGTTTCTACGAAAGAAAGATTTCAAGATCCATTTTTGGAGGAATTGAGGAAAATGGAACATGACGAAGAAGATCAAATTTCGAGTTCTATCGATCACATAAGGCTACTGACAATGTCAACTTCATCAAAATATAGAGAATTAAATGGGCAGGTCACGTTATCAAAATGAACGAAGACCCCACAGCTAAAAAAAATCTTCAATGCTCAACCAATTGGCACAAGAAAAAGGGCAAGCCAAATCTCAGATAGATTGATGGCCTAGAAAAAGATATCCTAGTTTTAAGAATTAGGATTGGAGAATACTGGCAGGAAGAAGGCTGGCATGGAAAAGGCTTCTTGAGAAGGCCAAGGCCCACCCTGGGCTGTCGTGCCACTGAGGAAGGAATAATTAATTATTTCCTACAAGTGGGTAAGCTAAATAACTAATTATAATCCAGTAACAATATTTTGAGTCTTTAAAACATTTTAACAACGAATTATATTCAAAAATACTAGTCTTGAATGTCCAAAAATATAAGAATGATGTGGGTGAAAGTATCGTAATGCTGAAAAAAAAGGTTTTTGAATGCAAATTGTTTACCTCAAATTCTTAAATAGTTCTTGTTATTACCATTATTTTTTTTCATTTCATTTGAAATCTTTACATCTAAGTAATTTTATTTTAAGGCATTTGTTTAGGAGAAATTCACAAAATTTAATTTAAATACATTTAAATATTTGCCTCATTTTATACAAGTATTTAACATCCTTTTTAACATTTAACATTTGTTTACTTAATAATGAAATATATTTCGAATAATGTATGATAGATTAAAGTATCCGACTACGTTCGGAACCATGATTTGAAAAAAGCGCATAAATGGATAATTCTATGGATAATGATTTTTCCTAATGTTCTTATTTTGCGAAAAATGGTTCCATTATAATATTTGGCATGTATATAGCTCAGACCTCTCTACAGAGGCTCAACTAGAATTGTTGAAAAATTCACATTATTTTCAGAGTTACCACAAAATGAAATAATTATTCGCGTTTTTTTTTCTTCTTAAAATTGCTCCCCTATGTTGTCGTAACATATGAATAAACCCACTTCTAAGTTATATATTTCAAAAATTCTAGTTGAGCCTCTGAACAGAGGTCTGAGCTATCTACACAGGCAAAATATTATTCTAATAGAAGCAGGTTTTACAAAAGAAGAACATTTGGAAAAAAGATTATTCTAAGTTAATTTTTTGGCAAAATATTGTATTTAAATAAATTTTTTTTGTCAAAATGTTCTTAAAACAATTTTATGAATATATTCTAATCTAAGTTACAATAAATATCATGAAAATTATCCATTTATGCGCTTTTGAAAATCACAATTCCGGACGTAGTCGGTTACCTTAAATTGTATAAACAAATAATGCATTATCCTTTATTAATTAGATTGAGTAAAATTGGATTATCGCAATTTCATAATTCATTTAGCAGTATGTTTCATTGAAATCTTTGTTTTACTATAAAAATATTATATTTTTCTTGAGTATTAAAATATAGCAATTCGAAAGCATAATGTAGGGGTTTTTTAACAAATACACACAGTTAGCTTTTTTGTAGAACTGTGTTGCTAAAAATATTATTACATTGAGCTTACAAAGAATGAAAGAGAGAGAGAGAGTTTTTATAAATAAATGATTAGAGAGATTCCCTATTTAGACAACTACTAGTTCCAGAGTAAGAAGTAGTATAGACAAATGTACGCATTGTTTTTAAAGCATCCGTTCTATGGCTAGCTCTTTTTGTAAAAACATAATAATTTCAGCGCCTATTTGGATAACTAGAGGAAAGAAGCCGCGACATCTTATTTTAAAAATTGTTTCATTTACGCATGTAAAATTTTAGTTTTATTAAAAAATGAAAATAATTAAAATATGAAAAAAATAGCTGCTCACAACATATAACAGAGCTATTATACATCATTATATATTACGCAGTTATCTTTATGTTTGCTTTTCTGGAACAATGAATAGTATTGATGCTCCTTATGCAGATTTTCTATGGATGTAATACTTCCAACACAAAAACTGAATCTTAATTTTACTCTATATAAGGAGAAATTTTGTTCTATTTAATACCCTGACATGTCAAGTAAATCGATATAAAAACTTATGTATAATTTGAAATAAGTCGTACTTATAAAAAGTTTTATTACTCTATTCATTTATATATATATATATATTTGTTTAAATCTTAACTTATATTAAGACGACAGTTAACAGGTTTTCTCCTAAAAATGCTATAGTTTATTTCAATTTTCCGTTTAAGATCAAATTTAACACAGAAAAATGTTTGAATATTAATGCAAATTCGTGCGATTCCTACAAATGCATCTATTTTTCATATGAACGCTTTTAATAATAAATGGTATTGCTGTTTCCCAATCAGTGATAGTTTTTCTGTTGTCGTAACTTTCCTATATTTCTAAGATGTACGGAGAACTGCATTGCCTTATATATTACTTTTTTCCATTAATTACAGAAATGCTATATAAGTACTGTTTTAAAATATGCCAACTGTTTTATGTATATACATTATTGATAAAAATAGTAGGTTGTTCTTCTTAGAGCAATTTGCATGATTTATAGATGCTGAGTTTCAGAAGTGGATTATTTTCTTATTCTGTGGTCCAAATGCATTAAACATATTTTCCTCAATAAAAACAATGATAAGCTTAAACTTCTAAGAGTAGCATTGGATTGCAACAAAGAAGAGAAGTTCTCTTGATTAATACCTTAAAAATTAAAACAGAATGTTAAAATGTTCTTAAAACAAATTAGTTGCTTCAAAATATTAATGATTTATTGATGTGCGAGTGTAAAGGAATAAACATTCTTTCTTGGATTTTTCAGAGGCTACTGAACCAATTTAAAAGAGTAAAATTTGTTATAAAAATGCTTAAATATACTGCTATAAAGATAAATAAAAAATTATTGAATGATCACCTGTTTCATGCTCATGAAAGCATAATAGTTTTAAAACGCTGTAGTGAGATAATATTTTCGCAGCCTTTTTAATATAATAATATCAGTACCCTTGGCTACAATGTAGTTCATTCAGCAAAGAAATCTTATGTTGATTACTACGCTGTCTCGGTACAATAAATTTTATCCGTGTACCGAGGGACTCTTTAGATATGAAAAATTTCTGAAATAGGCCTGTCGAATTGCAGCTGTTTTGTTTGGTGCATCCCAGCTAGAATGTTTGTGATATTGCATGTCTAGTGGAGATCAGATCGGCCAATCTCATCCTCTGAATATACTTGGTCTTAATGTATTCATCGATCAGCCGAGCTCTGTGTAGGTGAACATTACCGTTCATAAATTTTATGTATAACTACCGTAAAATTCGGCGTATAACGCGCACTTTGAACACAAAAAATAAGATCGAAAATTAAGGGGGCGCGTTATACGCCAGGTATAAAAACGACAGCTTTAAAAATAACAAAAAGGATGGGCATAACAAATTTTACTTCTAGGTGTACAGAAACACTGTTTATTTAAAAGAAGCAACTTGCCTTATGAACAAGAACAGTTGTAGTTCTAGAAGTATACTGTTTTTTCAAAAGTCTGTGATAATACATCGAAAACAAAAACATAAAAGCAATGTATATAAATAGTTTAGATTTCTTCGTTAAAAAAGGGGTGTGCGTTATACGGGTATTATACCTAAAAAATTTTTAAAATTTCAGCTTGAAAGCATAGGTGCGCATTATACGCCGGGTTTAATGGTAAGTGGAAACTTCCCTCTGAGAAAACCCAGATGGAGTCAAATATCTCAACATTGTACATCTCACAGTATACAAGGTTTCTACCTAAAAGATGTGCAACTATATTTCATCTTCCAACAATAAAATAGCCTGCACCATAGCATCACCACATTTATAATGATCCACTTTTATGAAAGTTGAAATATATTACCTGTCCTTAGTTTTCTCCATATGTAAACATGTCATGGACAATGTTTAGACTAAAACTCAACTTAACATGGAGTTCAGAGAAAGTGCTCAGTTGTATACAAGAAAAATGTTCTTTGCATCAATAAGGTGGGCTCTCTTGAGAACTGCAGTTAGTGGGACACATAAGTAATCTCTTGGCATAAGATTTAACCTCTTTAAGTTTTTGGTAAGTTGTATGCCACAAACAACAGATAGCTGATTTGCGATTTAAGAATCTATCATTCCCTTACTGCTCCTTGTAATTAAAACCAAGTAGCAGTCATCATGTCTTGAAGTGATTTTTATGAACAATGCAATTGGTCTTCTAAATAATGTTTGTGTGTGTAACTGAATCTATAAACTCGAAATCACATTTCAGGGTACATTGAGTCATCTTTTATTTTTCTCTTGGAATGGACCTACTTCCAATCGACCTATCCTTCTCTGTTATAATTTGTAATCCAGGCGTTATTTTTCTGTCATTGTTCACAAGTTTCAAACTCAATGAGATCCCTTCAGAAATCTGAGGAAACCCAAAACCTCACAGAGTAGTGTTGGAGAGAAGTACCAATTTTTCTAATTTACCCAAGAAATGGAAATATGGAATTAATAAAAATTATCCATTCATATATTTACCTGTTTTTATCTAAATTACTTCATTAACTCTTGAAAAGTCCGTGAAAATCTGTTTGCTCTTTAACGTTTCTTGCCAGAGTACTTAATTTTAGCACTTATCATTTGACTACACACAAATTTATTTCAGCATACTTAAGAATTCCAGCACTTTCATTATAATAAGTAAAGTTAATTTTTCTCTTGTATTTTTAGAAGTGCTAACATTTATCTATCTAAATTTCATTCTCTACACACTTTAGGTATTATTGTAATGCATATCAGGAAATATATACATACATATATAATATAAATAGTCCTTTTGAAATCTTATTTAAAGTTCTGAAAGCATCATCCTGCAGATGAACTAATCATACAATCACTTTTACTAGCTAATTCATGAATTTAATAGCATCCCTCGCGTGATTTCTGGCCATTTGAATCATGATCGTGAGTTTAAATGAATGACCGAATGAGCTCGTTTCATGGAAGAGTGAACATTCAGTGGGAACTAGTGCATCTTGCATGAGTGTTGAATTCCTGTAAAGCTTTATTGAGGAATGTTCTGTTACGCAGTGCGCACTTGTTTACTTTGAGAAAAGTGATAATTGACTAAGCAACTACACAGCAATGGACTCCGGTTTTGATGGAAATGATTATTATTCCTAAGAATAAGATATATTTTATCATAAAATTTTTTCCGCACTAAATTATTTATTTTAATTACTAAAAACTATACCTTAAACTATCAAGTTTATATACAAAACATACTAAATTTATATAAAATATTTTTTGAACAAACAATATTCTTTAAATTCAGTTTTTTTGTTTTGTTTTTTGAAAATTTGTACATTGGTCTTGATTTTGCTGTTTCTTGTCTTAGCATCTAACATTTTTGAAATGATTCAATCTTAAGTTTGACACAACACTCCATTGGTTGTTCACGGTGGAGAAGCTTTGAGAATCTGCATGAGTCATTTATTATACCATAACCTTAAACAGCAAAAATTATAGCAAACTGTTAATCGATTTGATTCCAAATGATCACTGACTACAGATGTTGTTTTAAATTGATTCTACTTTGTTGTGGTTATTTTTTTTTCTTTTTGAATACTGCCAAACTGGATGTTTCAACATGACATCATGATCTGAAATATCACATTTGCTATACATCTTTACATATTCGGCAGTAGTGTGTTTTGTTGTATATGTATTTAGTTTCAGAAAATAAATACTTCGTTGAGTTTCCTATGGCCTAACGTCAATCTCTTTTTCTAGATATTGAGAAGACCAGTCTTCCTCTTTATTATCAAAACCATAGATTTATAAACAATAAGTTACCAAAGAAGCTTACTTAAGTATTTAAGAAGCTAATTTTTAATGGGTCTTTAGTGCCTCCTTATGTACATATGAACCCCGTTTATTGAATTTAGAATTATGTTTCAAAATGATCAAGGAAGTTAAAGGTGCATAAATAATATTGGAAATTATATTACTAATCGCATATCTGTAATTGTGTTAATACACTTTACATTCATTTAGTTATATTTGAAATAACTAAATTTTAAGTAAACATAATTTAATTATATTTCAAATTTGAGAATTTGTGATTCGATAGTGATTTCAGTTAATGAAAATATATAAGACTCATCTTTTTCTGTATTTTAAAAGCATGTATTTTAAGCCAATCAATTAAATTATTTTAAACCAATACTTCAAATTAGTAAAACTTTAATATTGATAAAAAATTTCAAAGAATCTTGTAACATTGAGGTGAAATTTTAATTTTGTAGTGTTTTGTTTACTGATTAAATACTAAAGTTCTTCCTTCAGGATGTATGTTTACCTGTATTGCTTCATACTTTCCGAATAAGTCCAAGGATAATTAGCTATGTAGAGAATTTTCCATACCCTCTTTCGTGAGTGGAAATTATAAGGATCTGATGAAAGTGGTGTCGCATTTTAAATATACAGTTAAAATTCGTCTTGAGCAAGCGACCTTTTCGTGAAGAGTTTTCGGAAAATAAGCTGTCTTCTTTCATAAAGTGGTTAAAAATAGCGATTAAATATGTGTTTCTTTCCACAATTCTTTAGAGTTCTTTTAACCACTGATAGTTCTTGATGGAATTAGTGTTAAAGATTGATGACTTTTTACATTTTGATAACTCTGAATGTACGAATTGTTGCGTTTAGATTATGAATTTTTTTAAAAAAGTATAGCTTACACTTACATATGTTTTGATTAATTTAGTAAAATATAATTCAAAAAGTGTTACATTTATTAAATCATAAAACATTATACCGCAAATGACGTTATAACGTTTCCAAATCACGAACACATAAGACATAACTCCTTGTTATTACAATTTTCTGTGTAGAAAGTTGTTTGAATTGAAGCCTTAAGTATATTTTAGATATCCAGCTGAACAAAATATCATAAGATTTATTATAATACCTTTTAAGGTGAAAAAAATCAAATGATTTTACCTCATACACATCTGTTTTCCTCCTCATTATAAATTCATTGAAAAAGATTTAAAAAAATAGTTTTTTCTTCTTAAACAATTAATTGTTATGTAGCTTTATTTGTTCCACAAATGATTTAGGAGTAATTGTCTGGGATAACAGAAGTGTACTAATGGAAAAATTAATCTTCAAAACACTTTTATTAAGCTACATTACAAACTTCGTATCAGTTGATTACCCGCATTTCCCTGAACTTATCTATTTTGTGGCCTTTACATATATAACAACTTTCCTTCGAGAACGAATTGTTCTGTATACAAATAAGCCTTAAAATATAAGTGCAAGTATAGTGAATAGAATATAGGGTAACCGCAGGTGAGGAGGAAATAAGATACAGTTCAGGACCTATCAACAATACACGAGTGGGATTGGTGGAATCTCATCAGTAGAGAATTTCTTGGTAGAACCCTTTTGAAGATATTCGTAAAGCACATTCAAGTCATATTAGTACAAGTACTAGTGAAGCACATTCAAGTATACAGTATACATTTTATCAGGGTTTTGCTTGGGAACCACTCTAGGCGTATAAGAGATTTGATATTGCATTTAAGTCGTATAAAGCATATATTCAAAATTGTTTCCTACACTCCTCACTTAACTGTAACTGAGTGCGCCATACTTTCCCGCTTTCCTACCCCAACGGAAACTTTTGAACCCCGTACCGGGACGATTCTGTAAACTGAAAACGCAACGGACAGACGCAAGGTCTTGTCCTTATCAATCCGCAGCACCTTCCAGGGTGTAATTTTCATTTAACCGCATTACTACCTTTTAGTGTAAACTTTAAATGTAAATATTTATTTTCTTGTAATATATAAACATATGTTCTATCTCCATCTCCGGCTGTTATTTGAACTCGACCAACGGCATCAAAAATATTGCCTCGTATGTTGATAGTTCGGAAGCAGTGGAATTTTCAGAGTAACAAATTGAACAAAGTAACTCAGCGTTTCTCAAACTGTGGAGCGTGATAACTCTACAAGGGGGTGCGAGGATATTAAAAAGTCGAAAACAAAAGATTATTTAAAAAAATTATTAATTTGCTGATAGTAAATAAACAAAATACATTCTGGTATAGTAAAAAAAATTAAATAAACATTTATACCAATATAATACACTTATAAATGTATCAGTACTTCACAATATTAAGTTGAAGATTGAACAATATTAAGGTAAGAGCAAGTTTAATAATTACCAGTGACTCCATGAGCTTGTCATACATACAATTATATACAAAAATTAACACATATCTTGATAATTTGTACGGTTTATAATTAATCCCTTAACTGCCTAGATTAAAAGTCATACGGTTCACACCACAATGCCACTGTTTTTTTCATGTAGGCGCGCATATGAGATGTATTGGAGGAGGGGGGATAAAAGAATAATAAAGAAGCAAATCCTCTGAAATACGTAAATCCTTCGCAAACACTGTTAATTTTATTGCAATACAAAGCTTTTGGAATAATTCTATGGATAGAAGTTCACAGAAAAGATCGTTCTTCGGAAAGACGTATATAAATGTCTTGGTCAGCCAATATATTAATTGGTCCGGATGTATACGTACGGATCAATTAATGCATTGGCTGATCTTGTATAATTTAGACGTTTATATACGTCGGTGGGACTTAAGAGATTAAAGTCGTATTGTAGCTTTAGCATGAAAGTATAGTATTACTGAATTAAATACATTGTTATTGAAATGAGAAAGGGGGTGCGATAGAAATTATAACTGAATATTGGGTCACAAGAATCGAAAATTTGAGTTGCACTGAAGTAACTGCATATAGCCCAACTTCTGAGTCGCTGCCAAATGGTCAAGCAAGTAACATAGTTTCATCCTAATTTGATCCTTTAATAGATCCTTTGACAGCTGGATGCCTAAATCCATCATTTACAAGTTTGCATGTTAGTAACGGGCTTGTAAACACTTATATGACAGCAGCCGTAATCTCACTGCCGTTGTCGCTTTGTAGGGGAAACAAATCTTAACACAAAAGAAAAAATACTATGGTGTAATGAAATTTAGGCAATGCAATTGTATAGTTAACATTTTAAATTAATTAAACTTTCAAGATCATAGATTAATTTAAGCTCAAGAAAATGCATTTAAAATGAGAAATGGTGTTACATTAATAGTTGATTTAACCTCTAGAATTTTGAATGCAATCTTGTATGCATTGTGTCATACGGATGCCGAATGTCACTTTGTGGTTTGGAGTTCCATTCTCGTTGTGTGCTTGTTGTGTCAATTCTGGGATGGTCAGAGCTGGCTATGGATGGTACTGGAGTTGACGTCCAATGATATCCCATTGGAGACAGATATGTTGATCTCTAAGGTCAAGGTAACAACTATGTAAAGCACATAGCATTCCAACAGCAGTGTGATGGCGAGCTTTATCCTATTGAAAAACTCCTACTTGAATGCTAATCATGAATGGTCGTAATATAGGCTGAATTACCAGGCAGACGTACAAATTTGCTGTCAGTGTGTTTTGGATAACCACGAGAGAGTACTCACTAGATCCGCTACACCCGTCACATGTCCTTCTTACTTTAATGGATGGCAACACGAGGCCCCTAGAACTCATCTGGTTGACGTATTTATGGAAAGTGAGGATATTCGCCGAATGGATCTCTAGATCTCATCTGGATAGAGAATGCCTGGAACATTTTGGGAAGGGTGATTACAACTCGCAAAATCAATTCGACGACTATACAAAGCCTGTAAACAGTGTAGTTGAAGGAGTGGGATTAAGTGCCAAATGAACTCACATAAACTTCCTTATTTCAGGTATAAAATCAAGATGTGAGGTCTGCTTATCTGAAAAGTGGATCATACCCCTATTTACCATTTTTATTTTACATTCGCACTCACACACAGCTGCTGTTTCATGCATTCCAGCTTCAATGAGTGTTACGCTCGATCATGCATGTGTAGTTCAACAGTAGAATGGTTATTTTATTTATTATACTTTACTTTTGGTTTATATCAGCCCTATATACATACGAAATTTCATTAAAATATGTCCAGTAGTTCTACAGATAATTGGAGAAAATCAAAAAAAATTATCTTAATTTTGTAAACGAGTATAGTGAAGGGATTTGATCAAGTCACTTATATACTTTTAATATGGAAATCCCCTCAAAGAGAGAGATAGAGAGTTATTTTAACATCCAAGATTAATTGGTCATCTACCTTAGGGATTGATCAAATCTTTATTTGTATTATCTCCCTTTGATATACATTTATATTTTATTTTATTTTATACCATAAAAATATATAAGAAATTGTAAGGTATGAATCATTCTGTGAATAATATATAAAATATCTGTTAAGAAAGATTGTAATAGTAATCTACTTGAACTATCTTTTAGAAAACGAATAAACAATTGATTAATTTGATAACAAATATGTATAAGTACTTAAAAAGATTTAAAAAATACATTAAAAGTATGCCTCCTCTAATAATATAAATTACGAGTACAAAAAACATTCCTAAAAAAGAGAAAGATAGATTTAGCCAAATTTATAACCAACTTAAACATAGCTTGCAAAAGCCACTGAACAAAATTTTGCGAATGTTTGAAAAACCAGCAAATGTTTTTCTCTAACTTGTGACTGTGATTAATAGTACGGCTATGTGTAAAATAACGTAAGTGAAAAAAACATCGTAAGGTTCTGAAATTGTAGCCACAGTAGCTAATGATGTAATGGAGGTTGTCAGTTTTCCACATTTTCAAAAAGTTATCGTCCTCATTTAACAAAGTGATAAGGAATATTTTTTACTTTTCCCAGAACAGATATGGCCCTACCTCTCACCTTGTGACCACTTATGGTTAAGTTTCGGGACACCTTGTACATTCACTATTAATAACATATATTTTAGATTCATGATTTGTTTTGGAATTTTTATTTGTTTATTTTTAAATTCCACTTAAAAATTACCGAAGTAAGTTGAAATAAAATATAATGTATATATTATATAGCTTTTAATGTAATTTCATTTAAAAATGTAGGATTTTAAGCATCATTATCTGTAATGGATATTTTGATGGGTTGTAATAAATAGAAAATGGGCTTAGAAATTTTAAAAAAATGTGTTTCTGACGCTTATTTAGACATCCTATTTTTAGTATTTCAATATTTAAATTGTATAATATATGTAATTATATTGTTTATATGCTGTAACTACATAAACCAAGTTCTTAGGATGTTAACATAGCTTTATAAAAACATTATTGTAAATTGTATTGTTAAGTGCTAAATGTATTAAGCATACGAATTAAACATGTTTTGTTTTAATGTGTATGCGTCAATAAAAGTTCAGGTTCAAAAATAATTTAAGTTTCTTAAATTTAATTGCTCTTTCGAGTTCTGTTTCTAACTAGTTTATGTAGTTCCAGATTTTATTGAATCTTAACCTCATACAAGGAAGCATTTCTATTACATTATTTAAATAGCTTACAAGCTTACAGTTTGAGAGGAATAATATGAACAGTTATAAAATCCCATTAATGCATATAAGAATATTGAATAATTTGTGAATAAACCTTTTTAAAATTAAAGTTTAAAAGAGCATTGAAAGTATTGAATAATAAATTTTATAAGAATCATTCGAAAATCGTAAATTTGCCCTAAAGTTTTTCGTTAACCTTAAAAACGCCCGTTTATATTTTTAAACATAAATTTGAACTCCCTATTTTTCTTAAGTGTCATTCAAAGTTTGGGAATTATCTAAAATTAAAAATCAATAAAATTATTATTTAACATGAATGCAATTTGTCTTTTATTCAATGAAAATCCCTTGATTCTTTTAAGGCTAGCTGCAGTTTTAAAAGTAAATTACACTTCTAAAATACCAACAACAAAATAATCATTTCAATTTACAGGGCAGCAGCTGCTCTTTCTTGGCTCTTTTCCATTCTAAAGTAAGTCTATACATTTCTACAAATCCAGTTAATTGAAACTTTAACTTAATTTCGCTCCCTAAAGAGTCGAAGGATTCGAATAAAGTAACTCTCTCCACCTCCTGTTGTCACTTCGAAGGGATGTTAAATAGATTACTATGTCTTTGTAGCTGACATTGGAGACAACACTTCGTGTTTTAAGGAACACGTCTCTCTTAACACACGTTACTGTTCCTGATTAACATGCACTTTTAAAAAACACTGATAGATTATTTCTTCGACGAACGTTAGTTTTCATTCAACTACTTAATTATATTAATAAGTGTTATCAATTTCGGACATAAGTCTTTTTAATTAATTTAGCTGAGGGAAGAATTTTGACAATGATATAAAATAGAAAATAGTAATTTGGAAGAAAAACAATTTTCAAAATTTAAAAATAACTTTTTAAATAAATATATGTCTGTTGGAAGTAACATATTTTAGAGCTGAGTGTTCTGGAAAATTTCTAATTTGAGTGGTTTCAACATGAATACTTTCCCATACATACTGAGGTATCGTCTTTGGAATATCTTTTATATATAGTGACATTGATAAATCGTACAGGATTCTTAGATGTTTCTTTCTCTCCGATTAACCTCTATTATTTCTATTTTTCGCTAACCGATTTGTAATTGCTTTGTGAAAGAACCGAAACAGGTGTTAATTAATATTGCTATAAAAAGATGAAATTGGGATTGTGTAAGGTTTGATAGTTAATTGAAGCATATATTTAAAATAGTGTTCAATATTTTTGTCAGGTAGATAGGCACTCATGAATTTAGATGTAGTCTTTAAAAAGTAGACCACCAGATTCATCCTGATGCTTGCAAGAACTTGTATGACCTTGCCTGAAAGCGGTCTGTAATTACTAATTACGTAAACGTTTATTATTTGGCTAAGGTTTAATAGTTAATTTCGTACCTATTACAAATATATTTTAGAAATTCTTTGAGATTGAGTTTTATAATTCTTGTTCATTCATCCTTCAACATTAAACAAATTCTGGTTCGTCCGAATGAGTGAGTGACTATTAATTTCACCCATATCTGATTCTCGAGGGCTTTTGGAGACGAACCTCGTAATTTTGAACCGTGGTCAAGTGGTGAGGACAACTCCTGAGCTGGCACCTCATCCTAGATTTCACACCACACCAATGAGAGGACGTTTGAGCATTGACAATTTTTTTCGTATATACGTAGGCTGTTCAATAATTTTACTGCCTCAAAACCACTCATTGGAATGATAATTTTTGTGGCATAAGAAAAGTGTGTTTGTTTTCTGTATTAACAAAAGGTAACGATAAATGGCATGTACAGACTCATATTCTTGAGTATCACGTGATCGAACTGAAGCGTGTTTGTGGGCGCCTACGAGCAGCGACCACTAGTCGAAATGGAAGCAACAATCTGCAAAAATCAGCATCGGAGACCTTTGATATGATATGATGTGATTAAAGACTGGAACATAAAGGCGGCAATATCTTAAAATGTTTCATCTCAGTAAACAAAACTTGGTTGTAACACTATGATACAACCATAAAATAACCAAGCAGTGATTGGAAACATCCATCTTCACTTAGTCCCAAGAAAGCAAAAACTGTGAATATCGCCTGGTAAAGTGATGACAATAATTTTTTTTTTATCATTTAGGAATTAAGTATCAACACGCTGACGAATGCGGTATTACTGTAAACGAATAGTACTACATTAATGTCCTGCGAACAATGGTACCGCACGTTAAAAAAAACGTCCATTGCTTCGAATTGGCTTCCTATTGCACCATGACAATGCCCGACCACATATTGCTCGTTGCGAACTGGATGTTTCGCAGCAGAACAACGTAGAGATTTTACCACACTCTCCATACAGTCCTGATTTCCCTCTATGCCAGTTTTGGCTGTTTCTTTAACTTAAGAAACCTTTACGAGGCAAACGTTTTGCAAGCAACAAAGTATGTGTAAAAGCTGTGGAGGTGGTTTTGAAATAGCTCTCACAAAACTGATTTTTACATACTTTTAAGAAGTGGACAGAACTTTGGGATAAATATATTACGTGCCACGGAAGTTATTTTGAAAAAAATACATGTAAATGATGACGTTTAAAGGTATATATTGTGTGTGTCTTTTATATACATAATTTTAGTCTTATTACTTATTCAATAGCCCTCGTACATATATCAAGCAGACATATACCGGACATACCAAGCAGAAATGCATTTGAAAGAGATCCTAGAAGAAATTTAAATTGGTAAGTGGCTGACTGTAGGGAGAGGACATGTAGCAATACAAATCCTTCAATTATTCTAAATGCTATGAAAATTAAGTTTTAATTATATACCCTATATATAAACTTTGTTGCATACTAATTTTTTTCAAAATTTGTGGGACTCTGGGAGAAAATATTATATTTCTACAAATGTCTATATTTTTATTTCTTTTTGAAACCAGATATAGTTAAGGTTCGCAGTAAAAGGTGCGAAATGTGTTAAAAAGTGTAATCATAATTCGGATGTTTGAATGTGATTGGCAATTTCATTTACAAGAATGGATGACAAATACCCATGAGTGAGGAATCGAGTTTCAAAAAAAAAATACAAAATTCCCCTTAAATTTGGAAAGAAATTTTGAGTATAATTCTGATTTCTGAATTATGACGAAGTAATAAAATATGAAGAGACTGTAAAGATTGATCTATTCACGCAAATATAGAAGAAAGTTAATATAAATAACTAGCTCTACTTTTAAGCATATCAACATTTTGTATAATTTAAGGATATTTCTCTGAAAAGTCTGGGCTCATACCTGTGTTTTGCCATGAATATGCCAAAATCATATAGACACAATAGAATGAAAAAGAAGGTAACCGACTATCATGTAAATCAGATATTAAAGATCTCGGTTGAGCCTGCACAATCACGAAAAGTAATGTCAAACCTAAATCACCAAATTCATATAGGTTTGTGATTAACTACTGGAAGTTGAACACCCCATTACAAAGCAGCAGCGTTATAAATTACCGTTTATAGGTCTACTTAAGAGTATTCTGAAGGTCTACACAATGACTATTTCCCACTGAGGTATTCAGGTATTCCTGGCAATAAGGCTGCAAATAAGTCTGCCGGAAATGAGTGTATCATTCAGAAGACCGCTTCAGTGGGAATTTGTTACAATAATGTGTTTTCTCAATAATCAAATTGGCCTTGCGAAATCTACATACATCCTAACTGAAAGAGAGAACTAGAGAAAAACCTTGAAATACAAAGATCCTTAATTTTCCGGACTACCTCGTATCACAAATATGCACGACTGTCTGTCAATACGCCCATATGTATCGATTCAAGTCTGTCAACACACCTGCTGGCCCTTAGACTGAAGCGACTAGGAGAGGACTGCAGACAGCCCAGGTTTGAAGGAAAGTTTCATTTACTCTCACTACTGAGAGACTAGAGAACTTTTATTAAACTTAACTAACAAAACAACTTTCTTCGTCATTCGCCTGCTGTTTTAGAAAAATAACATAATGTCTATGCTTGATGTTCTCCCAAGATATTTTCAGATTGCTGTAAGCCACGGGGCTGGAGTCCAAAAATTACTTTAATCACTAAAATAGCAAAAGTGTTTTTAAACGCATGTCGTTTCGATTGTCTGGAGTTGCTCCAAATTTCCAGAGAGTATTTGAGTTCATATAGAAAACATGTGTTAAAAACGAAGAAAACTTTATGTATAAACAACTTTGTTGATATCATTGTTTGTCAGTAAGTGTTGAATTGTTACAGAATACAGGTTTGACGTTAAATATCACGGGGAAACATTTACGGGAGAGGATTTGAAATACTAAATGATGATAAATTTAATAAAGAATTTGTTATATGGAGGTGCATAGAAATGCTACTAAAGTTAAAATGATATTGGATATTCCGGCACTGAAATATGCTCAAGAGGGGAACTCATTTCCTTTTACTGTGAGATGGTATCAAAAGTTTGTTAAGAATCGAACCAGATAACGTTTTGAAATTTTGTGGGAATGTATATTATACTATGTTTCATTAAGTAGACTATAAGTTTTGTTGTAGTTTAAATATTTTTTCATTTGGAGTAGTTTTTGTAAAGAAAAAAGGTAAAAAATATCACAATTTTCATATTATTATGTAGAATTGTCTGTATTTTTTTATATTTTAATATTTCTATTAGATTTTGGTTCATTTTGAAGAACATCGTAATATGTATGTTGGATATAAAGAAAATTATAATAACTGTGTTAGAAATTCTTATACAGTGTTACACATTTTAGTAAAATTTGATGAAATTTCCTTGAAAACAACCAATTTTTCTAAAAGTACAATATTTATTTAAAACATTTTATGTATTTGCATATTTTTTTTATTTTTCTTCCTAAAAACACACAGTTAGTTTCAAAAATTTGTTTTTATAAAAAAAAACTGGGTCTGAAGGTATGCAGTCACTTTACTTGTTTTTTTTTTCAATTTTATTTTTTAGCAAAACAAGGTTCTAAAATGTGTTTCCCTAAATAAATAAAAAAATTATTTGCGTTATGGGTTTCAATCTTAACCGAAATTAATTTTTACGATTAAATTTTTATAAATACTTAATATAACATTTTAACATATAACAAAAAGAAAAAAGTAGAGTGTGTAATATAGCCTACGCATTCTTTAATCAAATAAATAATCTTTAAGTATTTACATTGAAGTTTTCTTATTCAAATATTATGTAGTTTTCCAAGAATGAGGGGAACACAGTTACACTTTACAGAATTCAAAAACATTTGTGAATGTTGCGAATTTTCCAAAAAGCTCTAACAATTCAAATTTAGTGGTGAGAATTCTCAGTGCTTGCTTTCACAAAACGAATTCAAAATCAACGCTGTCTGAAAAACAACTTTTTTCGACTTGACAGAATCACTTCAGTTTTCCAACAATTTCCATATTCCTTCGTTCCCTTAGCCTCTCATTTTAACAAAAAAAAATGCCTGAAAACATGAACATAAATCTTCTTTTTACCTTGGACGTTATACATAAATTCTGTGTATATTTGGAAACAATTCTTGGTCATGGAAAGAAATCAATGATATTTATAAACATAAGGGATGCTTTATATCTTATTGTTACATTTTTGAATAAATGAAAGTGAATAGTTCTTTTTTATATAAAAGTAATGTGTATATTTTTCTTTGTTTTTAAAATAACAACGAGAAAGAACTGACACAAGGGTAATAAGAAAAGCTCTAAAGTTATGCTTAGAGCAGAGAAATCCTAAAAAACGGAATTTTGCTTTATACACCTAATATTGTACTAATACTGATTAAACTTTTCATGGAGGAAAAGTTGCCGATTACTCTAATTATTTGAATAATAAAAGATTTATTACTGGACAAAACAGATAACTATGACGAATTAACGAATATACACACAAGAAAATATTTTATAACATATTATTTACAGAGTAATTGGAAACATTAAAGACAAGCTTTACAACACTCCAGAAACAATACCTTAGAACAGCTGAACTAGCAGGAATTCAGATAGATAAAGTATCTACCTTATCGCAAACCATGTACAATAAGATTTTAATCTTGTCTCACTCAGCTCTGAACTCCACCAACCTTCAAACAACATCATTGAAATTTAAAGAATGATCGATTCCAGAGACTTCTCGATGATTTCTTGGCGATAAAATTTTTAACTAAATTTTGCACCAAATCTGTGCTTTAGTGAATTTAGGGTGATGAAGCCTGCCCTTCCCACATTATCTAGGGATATCATAATTTAAACTATATGCTGGGAAACGAATTTTCTATTAAAACTCAATTTTACCCGAGGACAGTGTTACTGCGGGGAAAACCACATGCGTGGTGTTTTGAAATTGTGTTATAAAATTTGAAAGTATGCACATGTTTGAACATCATTACTTATTAAATTTATATTGATATTACGGATAATAAAATATTTTTTACTTAATATTCTGCTCAAACTGCGTATAGGCTGAGCTTAAATAATATGGAATGGCACTTTTTGTTGTTTTCAGACATTCACATATTTAAAACGTATTGTTGCGTAGATCCGGATTCGAGAATTTTATGCAAAACAATCAAAAAGAAAATAAACAGTTCTTTAGGAGCGATATGAATTTATTATCGAAAATCCAATCCTTTAAATACAGGATTCAGCAGCAATATTCACAGGGTAAATATCCGAACGTCTTCACACCTTCAACAGCAATCAAACACAATCCCCAGTGTTTAAAAATACACGTACGTAAAGATTATTCACACGCGCAGCCGTGCTCTCTCTAATCTCGCTATTCGCTGGCTTAAACAAGACTCCTTGCCGTACCGGCGAGCATCTTCCTTTATAGGCGCGACAGAAACTTCCAGAAATATAACCGCTCATTAAACGTGACACTAGTGGAGAGATCTACTACTTTCTAGAAGATTCCAGAGGGTTCTGCTGGCCAACATGGTCGCCAATGAAGCCAAAATAGTCGCCAACTGGGCTCTACCTCCAATATTTCGCCAAGTTCTCATTGAATCGCCATTATAACGTAAGGGGCGGCATTGCTTGTGAATAGTACAATTTTAACATGAAATAAACATAACATAGAGTAATATAAATGCATTAAACACTCAAATACAAACTATTTACTCTATTTACACAAAATTCGTAACACTGCCCCTTCCTCAAAGACTGCACGTCCCGGGCAGTACAATCCTTGAGTAAAAGGCATATATTTATAGGCAAACTACTCACATTAAAATCACATATAAAGTAACAAATGTATTCCGCAGCATATACAATACAAATCAATTAAAAGAACATGAAGAGATGTAAACATAAATTCCAATATTAAAACAAAACTAAGGAATTAGAAAAGAGAAAAATAATTTACGTTATTTACAAAATAATTAATCACCATGGTCTGAACTTAAGAATCTTATTCATATTGGCCAAGATAAGGGTCTCGCCTATTGTAATGTATTACCTTCGGTTTTGAGTGTGGTGTTTTCTGTATCCACACCATAACGTCATTCAGTCTTTTTAGGACTGTGTAAGGACCTTCTCAGTTTGTCTGCAGCTTTGGAGAGAGTCCTTTGTGACGTTTCGGATTCCATAACCACAGTTTGTCGCCTTCGTGGAAGTCGTGTACTGTTGCTCTTACGTCGTATCGGGTATTCATTTTCTTGGAAGCCAAGTCGATTCTTTCCCTAGCGAGATGATGTATTTTCTCCATTCATGCCTGGAGTTTCTCGACATACTCCTCAGGCACCAAGGGAGTATCTGGTGGCTGGCTGAACAGAAGATCCACAGGCAGACGAAGATCACTGCCAAAGGGCATCTGGGATGGGGAATAGTCGGTGGTCTCATGAACGGCACACATGCAGGCAAGCAAGAAAAAGGGCAACTTCTTGTCCCAATCCTATTGATTACTGGATATCAGGAGAGAGAGGCTGTTCAGAATGGTCCGACTGAACCTTTCTACCATGCCGTCAGACTGAGGATGCAAAGCTGCTGTCCTGGTTTTGTCAACTGACGAGTATTTCACACAGTCTCTTGCAAACTGCAGAATCGAAGTTTCTCCCTTGATCGGAGTGCAGTTGTAGAGGTCCTTTTATCGCGAGTTCCAGTATTGAACGAGAACCCCTGCAACAGTTGAGGTCTCTTGGTAGGGAATAGGATAGGCTTCAGGCCACTTAGAAAAGTGGTCCTTGACAACCAGGATGTTGTTGATACCATCTGACGATCTCGGAAGTGGACCTAGGATGTCAAAAGCTATTCGTTCGAAAGGCACTCCCACATTATACGTCTGCAGTCTTCCTCTAGTGCGTTTTCTAGTACCTTTGCGTGCAGCACAGGAATCACATGTGCGACAACACTTTTCCATGTCACTCCACACATTGTTCCAGTAGAAGCGCTCATGAACATTTTATAAGATCTTCATAGCACCAAAATGACCTCCAGTTGGACTGAAATGGAGTTCCTACAGGAGTATTGAAACTCTTGTCTTTGGGAGTATTCATTGCCACCTAAATGTTTTTCCGTCATCAGACTCTCATTTTCGATATAAAACACCATTTCTCAGTTGGAGAGATTCCCAAAGAGCCCAGTAACGCTTCATTATAGGATGGAAAGGAGCGATGTCTTGCCAGCTGGGCTTTTCATCAGACGACTCTTTGAATTCTATGATTGGTTTTATTTCAGGATCAGCCAGTTAATCTTTTCGAATGCTCTCACGGGTCCAATGCCGATGTTGATGCCGTTGCAACTTGGCGGACTGTCGGATCTATTACGCCAAATTTCTTTTCGACTCTCCTGCATTTACTGTTCTCTGTACAGGGTATTCTCGAAGCAGCTTCAATATTTCAATCAGCTGATCCTTTTTGGTGACTACATACTTTTTTTTGAGTCGATAACTTTTACACGGTGCGGATATTGCTAATTTACACGAAGGCAGTTAATTTTTAGGTGTCCTGCTCCACCACACCCCCAGCACGTGAAGCTACGTCTCCTCCGATTCTGACGTTAAGTTATTAAATCTTACATTTTCTCTTTCAATTTCTCAATTTCCTTTATACATCGGCATTCACAGGGCTAATCTGTAGTAACTCTAGCTTCTCGGATGGAATGGCGGTCTATGCAACTGGCTTGAGTGCGACCTCAAATTTCAGGTCATATAACAGGGCAGATTTAAGACTTTGGACACCTACCATTCTTACAGTCATCTGGATTTCTTCATCTTTTAGCCCGTTCATGAAATACTCGAGAGAAATCATTTCTCGCACATTTGCTGAGAAATCCGAAAAGGCTAAGGTGGCGAGTCTTTGCATTCCAAAGGCATACTCCTGAAAATTTTCTTTGGGTATCTGATGTCTTTTTTTTTCATCTGCTGGCGTGCGTAGTCCTTGGAGTATTTCTGCCGAACCGAAGATCCAGAGCGTTACACAGGGAGTTCAAATTAAGACGCTCTGTGATGGGAAGAGACTGTAGTACTTCAGCAGCTTCTTTTCTAAGAGATGCTGCTAGCTGACATGCTTTTGCCCCTTCAGTCCATCCATTGGCATCAGAAATTATGGAAATTTGTGTCTTGTATACTTCCCAGTTCATTTTTCCGTCATAGGTCGACAATTTCATTGGTCATGTTCAAGCAGTTACAGGCACTGGAGAAGCAAGCACAATCTCTGGAAAGGCAGACACAGGCACACTCTTGATTTTGTTCTCATTTCCACCAGATAGAACTTTCTTCTCAAGATCTTCCAAGCGCTGTGATATAAGGCTAAAAGTTTCAGCCACTCCTTCAATTCTTTCCTCAACTTGCTCTTTAATCTTTTCTATTTCCTTTCCCACTTTCTCTTCAACTACTGCGATATCATCTTTCATTTTTCCAGCTATTCTGTCTTCCACACTGTTTATTTTCTCTTCCAGAGAATTCTTCAGTTCTTGACATTTCTGTACATTTTCTAGACCTTTCTTCATTTCTTGTTGGCATTTCTGCATTTCTTGCTTAGTCTTTTCTTGGCCTTTCTCCATTTTTCCTTTAATTCATTCTTTGTATCTCCTTGGTTTTTCTGCATATCTTCCAGACCTTTCTCCATTCTGTCCTTAGTCTCTTCTTGACCACTTTTCATGGTATTTATGCCTTCCAACATAGCCTTCAGTTGCTCATCCATCACTCTTGTTAATGGCACAAAATCCAACTTCTGACACCAAACTGTTACGTAGATCCGAGGGTTCGAGGACTTTATGTAAAACAATCACAAAGAAAATAAACAGTTCTTTAAGAGCGATGTGAATTTATTATGGAAAATCCAATACTTTAAATGCATGATTCAGCAGCAATATTCACAGGGTAAATATCCGAAGGTCTTCACACCTTCAACAGCAATCAAACACAATCACAAGTGTTTAAAAATACACGTACATAAAGATTATTCACAAGCACAGTCGTGCTAATCGCTAGTCAAAACAATCCTCACTATTCGCTGACTTAATCGAGACTCCTTGCCGTACCGGCGAGCATCTTCCTTTATAGGCACGACAGAAACGTCCAGAAACATAACCGCTCGAGTCATTGGACGTGACACTAGTGAAGAGATCCAACTTGGCTCTACCTCCAAGATTTCGCCAAGTTCTCATTGAATCGCCAATATAACGTAAAAGGCGGCATTGCTTGTGAATAGTACAATTTTAACATGAAATAAACATAACACAGAGTAATATAAATGCATTAAACACTTAATTACAAAATATTTACACTATTTACACAGAATTTGTAACAGTATTATTATTATGATATATTCTGCTTTGATATTTATTGAATTCAAAATAGTTATTTATCGAAAAAATACCAATTACTTTAAAAATTTGGAAAAATCATTACACACAAATCTATTAAAGTAAATAATTGTTAAAAATAATGAGCAGTAAAAAATGTAAAGTTTTCAATTATCCAAAGGATTTAAAGGACATAAAATTGAAAAGAAAATTTTTAGTTCAGAAGATGTAGAAAATTACAAAGTGTTAAAACCCATGATTTACATTACAAATAATTCAGAAGTTAAAAGTATTGTATTTTCTCGTAAGACGTGTAAGTCAGGCGAAAGTAATTCCCAGTGATTTAAAGAAAATGGTTCCATCAAACCTAAAATATTTTCATATAAAATATATTTTTATTTACGAAGCAAGGGTCGAGATTTTTTCAAAATCACTTTACACTGCCAGATTTTACGGTTATTAATACAAAAATGCAAGTTCATAAAAACCAGTAAGTAAAAAATAAAATATTATTTAAAGCATTGTGTTTATAAGATGCAGAAAAGTTTGATATGAAACTTTATTTTCGATTAGTTCCGAATCTGTTGAAGTAAGTATTAATAGATATTTTAACTTTTTGTAAGAAAACTGCATTATAATATATCATACATTGATAATATTTTTTACCTCTATTCAATCAACTGCTGACTTTGAACAAAATTAGAAATTTGTTTTAATTGTAGGTTTTAGGATTGAATATATATGCATATATGCGCAAATAATTATATATATTTGAGTAATTTTTAAAATTACAAAATTTAAATAGTCTTATCTTTTATTTTTCTATAAGAAATTGTGTTGCATTTTCTCTTACAGTACTGTATTTTAGTTTTGTATATTTGATTGGAGAGTAAACAAAGGAATATATAGGACAAAAAATACTGGTAAAAATATATCTTTGTGAGATATGATCTACATTAAACAAAGAGAAGTTTTGACAAATCTATTCAAGGAAATAGGACAAGAAAAATTGTAACCTATTTAGAAATATTAAATATAGATTTTGTAAAAAAAAGAAAGGTTTTCGCGACACAGCACACTTTTTTCGAGTTTTTTCTTTTATTTTCCTCTAATTTTTTAAGCAGTGTTAATCCTTTTGGATGCATTTGGCAAAATATCAACATATTAATGTTTTAAGACATTATGAAGCATTTTTAAAGGTTTAACAAACTTTTAACTGTAATTGTTACATTCCAAGTATTGAAATGTGTTTTACAACATTGTTAGCACGCATAACAAAATAATATACATTTTTTAAACAATTAATTTTCTAAATCTATTTAGGTAGCCAGTATGATTTTAAATCTAAGGCAATTGTGCTTACAAAAAGAGTAACTTATATTAGTAAATTTAAGATTTGGTGTACAAGAATTTCTTAAGAAATTATTAATTAAAAGAGAAAACTAAGCATGAGTATAATATATATATATATATAATATTATATTAGTAAATTTAAGATTTGGTATACAATAATTTATTAATAAATATATATATATATAATTAAAAATATATATATATATATATATATATATAAATATATATATATATATATATATATATATATATATATAAATATATATATATATATATATATATATATATATATAAATAAATAAATATATATATATATATATATATATATATAAATATATATATATATATATATATATAAATAAATAAATATATATATATATATATATATATATATATATATATATAGTATAATAAAATAATTTGAAGAAGTACTAGAACCTGCAATGCTAAAGATGTAAGAAATTTGAATTTAGCAGATAGAACAAATGTAGATACAAAAAAGTCATTGGACTAAACTGGAGACTTATTATGATTTCTAAAGCTGTCACTGAATTAGAACAGCGAATTAGGGTTAAGCAATGCTTTGTGGATCCAACCTTCCCCGTACAGCAGAAATTTTCGACATAATAGAGGGGGAAAAAAGCTAAGTTGAAAAGTTAAGCCTAATACATAACGTGGATGAACAACCTAATAAAATCGTAAAAAGATATTGAGAAAAGAGAACAATAATGAATATCTCAAGGAGAGGAAAAACAAAAAAAATATGTAGAAAATATTAGGAAAAACTTACTCTTGTAAAACAAAAATCCTGAACTCAAATACTGCGATCAGATGCTACGTGAAATGGCGTAGAATTTTGAAACGCCAACACAAGAATCAAAAACCATGGCGCCATCTGGATAGTTATTTTGCAATTAAACTAACCACAATGATAAATAATTATTTAAACAAAAAATAAGAAGTTTTAAATAAAATAAATAACAAAGTTCAGAAAAGATAGTATCAAATAGAAATATATTAAAGTAAATTTACTTGGATGATTATATACTAGAAAGTTATATTGACATTAAAATAAGCGAATAAAATATTTTAAAATATTTTTTTAAAAAAATAAACTAAAAAGAGAGAGAGAGAGAAGAAATATTAAATAAAATATTGAACTAAGATAAAACTAAATTTAATTAGAAAAATAGAAATATATTTGAAAATAAATTTACTAGGATATTTGTATACTAAACATCTATTGCAAAATTTCACAGAATTACTATGGATTAAAATTTTATCAGTAACTAAATCATTGTTTCTTTTTATAAAATTTAAGGTAATATTTCTACATATTGATAGGTGTAAGTTACTACCCCAGAAAGACATATTTATAATGTTAATATCAAATGAGTCCCTTTTATCAAAAATATTACTTAAAAGCAAATTTTTCTTAACGTTTAATTAAAGGTCCAAAAAGTTAGTTGACTCATTATTATAATTAGTTTTTAACAATTTTCAATAGTGGGAAGGATAATTAAAGCTATGAACAAAGTCTACTATATTACTAAAAATAATTAAGTCATCTATGTATCTAAAAGTAACAAGATTCATAACAAATATTTTCATTTTCATAAAAATGCAAGTAAATACACTGGTGTGCAAAAATTAAGGACGAGACGGTTTTTTCAATATAACTTTGTACAAAAGCTTTCCAAATCATCACATTTAATACGTAAGATCCCCAATACGTAAGGACATGTGTAATGTAAGCAACACTTACTAAAAGAGAAATCAGAGGGAAAAAAAGAAGCTTTATTGAAAAAGTAGCATGGAGCGCAATGCGACTGAAGGCCGAAACATCCCTGTGATGGGTGTCCAGCAAGAAACATCCGGTCTTTAGTAGGCGATATGATCTCCCCTGACTGCTAGGCAGGTTTCACAGCGTCTGCCCATGCTGAGAATGAGGGTGTCAATGAGTTGTTGAGGCATTGCTGCCCATTCGTCTTGCAGCACCAATCGAAGCTCCCGAATCGTTACTGGTGGTAAGGTACGAGCTGCCAAGCGTCTGCCTAGAAAATCCCATACATGCTCGATGGGATTGCGATGCGGAGATCGTGCCGGCCAATCCATACGTTCAATATCCTCACTCTCTAAGAGCTGTTCCGCAGCTACTGTGCGATGACATGGTGCATTGTCGTCCATGAAAAGGAACTGCAGACCCATAGCGCCTCTAAAAAGACGCAGATATGGAAGAAGAATCTGGTTACAATAACGGGTCCCGTTGACTGAACCTGCGTCGAAGATGTGAAGGTCTGTACGACTACCAAGCATGATACCTCCCCAAACGAGAACACCGCGAACTCCATACCTGTCCCTTTCAATGATGTTCGAGGGATGATTGTGGCTTCCTCGCTCTCTCCAGATGAGTATGCGATGAGAATCGGTACTCAAACTGAATCTGCTCTCATCTGTAAAGAGTACTCGTCCCCATTCATTGTCTCTCCAATTCCGGTGTTCCCGGCACCACAGAGAACGCCTTCTCCGATGGGCAGGCGTTAAATGTACACACCGTTCAGGGCGTCATGCAAACAGACCACCAACGTGCAGTCTTCTGGCCACGGTAAAACGCGATATCGGTCGTCCAGTCGCCTGTGTCGTGTGTCTAGCGATTTCTCCCGCTGTCTGCCGCCTGTTTCTTCTAGCCTGTAAGACAATGTACCGGTCATCTGCGGGTGTGGTTCCTCGTGGACGACCACTACTGAACCACCGGATAGCTGTTCCTGTAGTTTGAAATTGTCTCCAAAGTCGTGAAACGATGCTGTGAGCAATTCTGAACTCTGCAGCCACACTTGCCACACTGCGGCCTTCCTCCAACTTCCCAATGATTCGACCTCGGGTTAAAGCATCCAGATGTCGTCTAACAGATTGATTATTCGCCATTTCTCGCTGAGGCAGCAACTCGGTGGGATTTTAACTGCTATATGGCGTGCAATGTTATTGCCTGAAATACTGATCTTACACCGACAACATGCTTTATACTACTCAGACACTCCCCCATTACGTCTACCTGCATATCTGCGCATGTGCTACCGTACATCACCTTACTTAATCTCTTGATTGGTCTTTCTGTCCTCTCTGCCTCTTCGTTTAGCTGATATGCTAATTTTTCGACTTCGTCCTTAATTTTTGCACACCAGTGTATTTGCTAAGCAGTATATATATATATTTAAATCAACAAATTTAGACATAAGGATAATAAACCATGATATACTTTTAAAACCTAACACAATGAAAAACAAAGTAAATATCTTAAAATGTTTTATTTAAAATTATTATAATCCTTAAATCAGAAAGAAATTCGAAAAATTTTAATAAATAATTGAAGGGGCAAAGGATTCTTTTTTAATTATTTTTCTTGTATTATATCTAAATCTGTTTTTTCACCCGGAACTCTGGACAAGGTCAACTGAGTCCAACATACCATCAGTGGGTCAATACAATTAATTCCAAGCTTATACTTGGATACTAAATACGAGGGTTTCACATCAAATTGACTACCTAACAGAAACATCAACTCATGCACTTCAATGTCAAAAGTCACAAAAACTAAGATGTTTATAGAAGGACTGGGTCAACCATGGGCTGTTGTACCACAGGAAAATATTTGCATATACAATCATGGACAAAAAGCTAGCGCATCAAGAAATAATTGTGGGATAGTAATGATACTTGCCAGGAAGGTACAGTCGAGGAGATATGCAAATGATTAGAAAAAAAAATGCTGCGTAATTGCACATTACGAATATTCCGTAAAGGGCGTTTAACGTCGTTTCCGTGGAGTATAAAACAGGTAACCAAAGATTGTTTGAATGTGCTGGATCCCTTACAAAGCAAGAACTGAGGTAGACGTGCCATCACGCCGTTTTCGAAGACAATATGAGCAGCTGCCGCAGTGTGAGAGGGGAAGAATCATCAGCATGATGGAAGCTGGGTGGTCAGCTAGGTAAGTAACTCATCAATTACGCCACTCTGATTGTGTTGTGAGGAAGTGTTGGGACCAGTGGATCAGAGAGATGTCATTTACACGAAGTCCAGGCTCAGGATTCCCTCGACAGACCAGTCGTCGAGAAGACTACCACATTGTAAGAAACGCACGCGTATAGCCAAATGCTTCATCGGCCACCACCCAGGCACATGTAGCACCTGCACTACGGACCCCTGTGTCAAACAAAGACCCCTGGCTGAAGGACATTTGGGATCGTGGCACCCAATACGTGTGTTGCCCTTGACGCCCACCCATCGACGCATGCGTTTGGTGTGGAAACTAGAATGCAATTGGAAACTGGACTGCAGCGGAATGAAACCAGGTTGTCTTTAGTGACGAATACAGATTCAATCTCATCAGTGATGACGATCGTGTTCGTGTGTGGATACCCCTTGGTGAACGCCTCAATCTTGCCTTTGCTTTACAGCGACACACCTCTAACAAAGCTAGTGTGAAGGTATGGGGTGTCATTGCCTACAATACACTGTCACCCCTAGTATTGATTCAAGGCCCCAGAGGTATTTCCATGACAACGTTCAACCACATGTTTTGCCACTCAGGCAACGGCTCCCAGGAGCCATTTTTCAGCAAGACAATGGCTTGGCCTTACATGGCAAGGGTGTCACAGGTCTGTCTCTGTACTGTTACTACCATTCCTTGGCCTGCCCAATCACCAGATTTGTCTCCAATAGAGCATATCTGGGATCATTTGGGACGGCGAGTTGGGCATCTCACGAGTTTGAATGAACCAGAGGCAAGGTTACAGCAAATATGGAACGAAATGTCTCATGACATTATGCAGAACTTGTATGACTCAATGCCCGATCGTATCGCATCGTGCTATCACGCTAGAGGGCGTTCAACAGGGTATTAAATCTTCCGTATTTTTGCCTTTTTCTCTGAAATAAATTATCCCTTTTCTTTGATTTTCTTAATCATTTACTTATATCAAAGTATAGTTATTAGGTTTGTAAAATTTCGTCTCATTTTGACTTCTTGGTGCGCTCATTTATTTGTCCATGAGTGTATATGCAGGAAAAAATGCGGTCTATATAACGTAAAAGGACTTCCTAAAACTTTAAAACCGATATGACAAGTTTAGTATTACAAAGGAGACGAAAGACATGTATTTAAATAAAGGATCCTGAACCTTTCTAACTCGAGTGCCAAGTAAATTTATTCAGAATATTCCGCGAGACTTATCAATAAATTATCAGTGATCCGCGGGCCACATAACTGTCAAAATTGTTGTAGTCACGAAATTTATACAAAAAAAAGGTTTGTTTACAAAACTACAACTGATTCTAAGGGAAGAGATGGTTTTTACAAATTTGTATATATATGTATGAATTTAAAATATCTTGAATAGAAATTGAATTTTAAAACTTTGCAAAGTTGTTAAAAATAGAAGTCCCTCTTTTTTGCGAATTTTTTTGAGATATTATGCATAGTCAGATTTTTTATCTTTAAAATTATGTAGATTAAAGTAAATTGTTTTAAAAATTTGTCATTTTTAGAAAATTGTACCTCAAATGTATATCAAACACATCAGTGAAACGTTATAATTATCAAGAATAACAGGAGAAAATTATTTCTTACGACAAAAAGGCATTTTTTTTTAAATTGCCACAAACGTAACTGAGAGGCTACTAAAATGCCTTCAACGGGCCATTAATGGCCCTCTGGCGATGGTTTGAAGACCCCTAATTTACATTAAGATATGAAAAAAATGTTTAAAAAAAGCTGTCAATATGAGTTTAAGTTAAAACCAAATAAACAATTCTATAGGTGAAAAAAGTACATCACTGGACCAATGGATTGTTTGTTTATGACAAACTGGAAAATTATTGGTGACTGGCTATGTGATTTTGAGCTATGGTGAAATAAGGAGAATTACATCTAAAGCGGTACTCCCTTCTTCAAACGTCTTCATGTGAGGGCTTTGAAACGCGTTTGATTGATTGTTCATCCTACCCTTAACACGACTGTTCTTCAACGGCACGAGTATTTGAACCCAAGAATCGACAGACGCTTTTCCAGCCTCTAGTTTGCTTCCGTGATCACTCTACTAACAGAGTCACAATATCATGAGAAATGAAAGTAGAGAGGATTAGTTAAAAGTATGTTACATAATAAACTATGCTAATGTTCCTAATTTAAATAATCGTAAATCTTAATATTTAATTAAATTCCTAAAACATGCAAACAGTTTATAGGAAATAATAATTTTCTTTTTCATTATTTTGTAATATTTTTTCAACGTAGATAGCATTAATTTTACAACTACCTGATAAAACGTGTTATGTTCCACCCACTCTGACAATGCAGTAGGAGAATGTAACTACGTTCGTAGCAACGGTTTTGTGAAAGAGTATAAATGGATATATATATATATATATATATAATTCTTCTGTGTGTGTATATGACTGAACTCCTCCTAAACGGCTGGACCGATTTTGATGCCATTTTTTGTGTGGGTTAAAGTAGATAGATTTGAGAACTATTTAGATTCAGAATTCGGTCCTATATAGCAATTAATTAAAATATATTAATTAAAAACTTCAAAACGCATAATTCTTTATCCATGTGTGCCCGGCAAGAAAAAAAAATAAATAAGAGGAGAACATTTTGTTTTTCGCACAGCCAATTAATTATATGTTGGGTGTCCGAGGGTTGGCAAACCATCGCATTTGTTTGTTTACACCCCTCAAGAATTATCCAAAAATTTTGTGTATTCAATGGCATTACGATAAATTTATTTATTGTGCATTAAAAAATATACCTGTTATGAATATATATATCGCTCGAGTTTTATCTTTTTTATCATTTAATTAAAATAAGTTTAAGTTTCTATTCAGAATAGCGTCTACTATATTCAACTTGGTTCATAGTATACACTAACTCATACGTAATCGATAGGTCGAAATGTGGTAACTGTGCATGTGATGACGTCAGGTATTGTAATAACTTTTGTTATAAAAATTTCATCAAAAGTGTACAGATTCAAGCGACACTAAATAGCGAGCAAAAATATTCATTTACTCCTTTTCAAGATGATGCTTCCTAGCATAGTAGGTCACCTTAATAAAAACTAAATCATAAATAAGTGCTGAATAGAGCATTCTCTCTCAAAATGTTACCTTCAAGAATATATATCCCATTTAATGAGAGAGGTCAATCGAATCAGTGCTATAGAAAAGCACAAAGCTTCGAAGTGCTTCACAATAATTGATCTTTCACTCCTGAGTAATTTTAACTGCTTCGTTTAAATGCGGCTTCACGTGTAGCAGATGTTTGCAATTTCTAGTCACGAACGGGGCAAGGAAGATCACATTCCTGGATATATTCTCACAAGGCTCTCCAAGAAAACGTGTGAAAAGGTAGGTAAATATATATTTCGAAGGAAGAATTTTGATAAGTAATTGCCGCATTCAACGAGATGTGATGTCAGCAATATTGGAAATTAAATTACCTATTGTAGGAATAGGATGGGATTTGTTAATCTTTTGAATGTGCGATAGATACTACTAAAGCTTAAATGTAATATTTTCAGAATTGATTTGTTGTTTCAAAGTGATTCAAAATGATTTTATTTAATACTTTGCCATTGATACTAATAGGCAACTTCTTCAAAAGACAAGTTGAAGTATTATTGAAAATTAGAAAAAGCAGCGATACAAAAAGAGCGAGTTAACAGCTTTTCCAACAAAGAAGTAATTTTCTTTAAACTTTGTATACAAAGCATATTTTTTTTTCAATTTGAAGCGAGAAACACAAAGCGCATTTTAAGGATCTCGAAATGATACACATGCTCATTTTCTAACAATAACAAGAAATAAAATCATCAAGATTCTAAGAAAGGAAGCATTGTTTATATTCGACCATTAAAATAAATTAATGCAATTTGCAACTATTAAAATAAATTCCCGAGTTTGTTGAAATGAAAGGAACAGCTTTTAAAAAAACATTTTAGTAATATCAAATTAATCAATGTGAGTCTTTTTTTTTTGTTAAATATATGAAAGATTTTGCATCAATACATTTTTTAAAACTTTAATGCAACATTAAGTCGTTTTACAATGAAGTTTTTTCACTTTAATACGAAACACATACATCAGAAGACGGAGTGATCATATCAAAGCTGCGTAGTGATTATCATTCTGATAGAAAAAATGTTTAATCGTACAAATTTTGCAATTCACTCTCCCCCCATTTGCATGTCAAATAGAAATTCCTGCTTGTACACACAATGCTTTTTTTCAATTTCATCAGGTTCAGCGTTTGCATGTGTTACGCTGACTTTCTGTTTATAGAAAGCAAATAACACTGAGCGTAGTATATAAATGTGAATACTCTATTTTCCAAAAGCTAAGGTAAGACCCGTCTTTTGTGTCTATTTCGAAAAGTTTGAAACCTTCAAAAACTACTTTATTGAGTAATATAGACAAGAACAGATATACTGGTTAAAAAGTCGTTTAGCTATATTTTGTTTAAACTTGAATTGACGATTTTAGGTACATTCCCCGTTGATACATTATGACTGAAAATACAGTATTTGTGAGTACCTCTTATCTCAGTTTATTCTGATCATAATTGTTGAAGATGTTTATATATTTCGCTTTTATTATCAAAATATACAACCGAAAATAAAAGTAAAAACACGTCAGAGTTAAGAAAAGATTTATTACGTTAACCTTGATGTAAACATGTTGTTTGAAAAACAGTTACAGTTACAATAAACAAAATTCAAATTTCATATAAAACCAAAAATCTTGTGACCTTTACAGATGTCAGCAAGTATAAGATAATAGAGAGAGTAAGATAAATAAATGTGGTGTGTGTGGGAGTAACTTTTTTTGCTTCTCCTCTTCGAAATCTTCAAGCTTTCGAATTTGTTTTAAAATTACGCTTGACGAAAAATTCCATCTTGAAAAGGTATAACGAAGAAAATAATGATAATTTCCTTTTTCTCTTTTTTTTTGTAAGAGAAAGATGTAGAAATAGTGGCTGTTTATGTTTCCAAAGAATAGGAATATTTAATTTAATTTTATTTAATCCTTTTTCTCACGGCTTGTGTACTATGGAATTAAAAATTAAAATGGAAAAAAAATAATATTATAGATTCAAATTTACGAGTATACTGAAGAGACTTTCACAACAGGTAAAGGTACAAAAATTTCAGCTCAATGTTTCTAGTGATTAATTTTTTGGAAAATAATCTGCTGTATCTCTCTCTATATATATTTATATATGTATATACATATACAATTGTGCTTAATTTTAATAATATAAGATACTTTACTTAAGAATCATAGAAGCATATCTATTCGATGCATTTGCTTAAAAAAGATGTGGTTAAAAATTTCTGTAAAAGAATAACTCACTATCTAAGACTAATTAAAGCAGAAGATGAGATCAATAATACAATACTAGTATAATAATTTAAACCTTCATGCACCATTTCAAGGTATCACTTTAACTAGAACAACTAAGAAAAACAGTTTAATGTCTCTTATTTTATTTTTGAGTAGTTCATTTAAACTGTATCTTTTTCTTAACATTTTAGTATTTAAAGAAGGAAAAAACCTTTATACATTTCATTCAAATGAGAAAAAAGGCATGGCGAAATATAAGAGCATTCAAGCGCATAAATTATCCATCCTTCATTTGCTCCATCATCCTTTACTAAAACGTAAAAGGTCGAGGATTTTTCAACTATGTAATTATATTATTAATAAATCTAATTTTTTTTCTCTCACGGGTATTTGGCTAAGCAACTTAAGCGTATTATTTATTACCTTTCAGAAATATGCTGAATAGTATTTGTTTTTATAAGAGAAGAGCTTTTCTCAGTATTTAAAGTTAAGACTCTCTTTTCAGGTTAGAGCAGAACTTATGCAAATGACCATAACATATTTGAGTAATAAAAGAGAATATTTTCTTTCGTTAGAAGTTGTTATGAGTATGTTATGAAAAAAGAATTCCTTCATCTAATAAAAAAACATTTTTTTCATTATACACACATGTAGAGTTATCTAATATTTCTAAGACAATTTTTGAGTGATGGAAGATAAAACTTCTTCCTAGTTCTTTGTCGCACTAGTGTCGAAAGGGAAAAAAACGCACCGAATTTTTCAAAATTGAATGGAATAACATAACAGTCATTTTTGCTAATCTTGGTATGGTAGAGCAACGTTTCTCAAACTGTGAGGTGAGTGCTCCTAGGGGGTCGTGATAATTCTGCAACGGGGTGTGAGCATATCAAAAAGTATAAAACAAATGATTGTTTAAAAAAGAAATTATTAGTTTCCTGAAAGTAAACAAACAAAATACATGCTGACATAATAAAAAATAAAATACGAATTTACACTCATATATATTATACTTATAAATGTATCAGTATTGCACAAATTATTTTACAATTAATTTAACAATACTAAGTTAAGGACAAGTGTAGTAATTACTAGGGACTCCATGGGCTTGTTATATATAACAAATTATGTACAAAAATGAACAATTATCGTAATAATGTGTATGTTTTCTAATTAATCCTTTAACTGCCGATTAAATGTTACGCGATTTGCTCTCTAATGCCACCGTTGTTCACGGGGGCGTGCGTGTGATGTATTGTTGAGGGCGGGGGAGGGGGAGGGGTGAAAAGGAGTAAATAAGCAAAATCCTCTGAAAAAAGTAAATCGTTTGCAAACACCGTCAAGGTTATTTTATTGCATTCTAAAGCCTTCAGAATAATTTTATGGATGGCAGTGTACTGTAATGATCTACTTTCGAAAGACGTATATATATGTCCTGAGCAGATAACACTTTGGCTGAGTGAGTCGTGTATATACGCTGGTGGCACTTAAGAGGTTAAAGTCTTATTGTAGCTTTAGCGTCAAAATATAGTATTATTGAATTCATTGCATTGTTATTGTATGGATGGGGGGGCGATGAAAATTATGATTAAGTATTGGGTCACACATATTGAGAATTTGAGAAGTACTGTGGTAGTAACTTAAATAACTTGTATCATTTCATAATACTTGAAATATTTTATTCTCGAAATTTATTTAAAATCCTCAGATTTAAAACTTATCTGAAGTATCATTTCCGGCCTAAAATATTAACAATAAATGTAATGACAGATATTTACAAGTTGAGTGATATGATTCTACGTATTATAGTTATAATATAAGAACACTTACATAATTTGTCTTTTTTATATTTATACATGCATAAGACATATTAAATTAAAAAAACATTGTGTTTTAATCAACTTTTTTAACCATTTTTTCTTATATGTAATTTTTATTCAAATTAATACGAAGCAATAATGGAGTCAAATGTTTTGATTTGAAAAAAAAAAACCTTTCAGAAAAACCAATGTATTTGAGGGGGCAAATAAAATAACTTTATATTTAAACAAATGGCAGAAACTTTGAGGAATTGAGATAAACAATTGTCTCCATGGTTAAGAAAGAAAGGAGAAATTCCAAAACATCTAAAAATTGGCAGTTCAATAAATTATTATAACTCGCAATCTCTTTTTTTAGTACAGAGTGTTTTTTTCCAGCTATAGAAGTTTAAGTTGGCATTACTTTCTATGGCTACCGATCTAACAGCCTTCAAGTGATTTATTCTCAGTTTGGTTTGGCAATTCATTACGAATAGACTCACGCCTGAACAACGCTTTCAAATTGTGCAATTTTATTTCGAAAATAATGGTCGATTTTCATAAGCGAATTTTGTTTAGAGATGAAGCGCACTTCTGGTTGAATGACTACGTCAACAAACAAAACTGCCGCATTTGGAGTGAAACTAATCCACAAGTGTATGTCGAAACACCGTTACATCCAGAAAAACTGACTGTTTGGTGCGCTTTATGGGCTGGTGGAATTCTTCTTCAAAAACGATGAAGGCCACAAAGTTACAGTCAATGGTGATCGGTATAGCCATGATTACTAACTTTTTTCATTCTTGAATTGAACAATCATGATGTCCAGGAGCTGCAGTTCCAACAAGACGGCGCAACATGTCACACAGCTCGTGCCACAATCGATTTATTGAAAGACACGTCTGGTGACCGCCTAATTTCACGTTTTGGACCTGTGAATTGACCTCCAAGATCTTGTGATTTAACACCGCTAGACTATTTTCTGTGGGGCTATGTAAAGTCATTGGTCTATGCGGATAAGCCACAAACGCTTGACCATTTGGAAGACAACATTCGCCGTGTTATTGCCGATATACGGCCACAAATGTTGGAAAAAGTCATCGAAAATTGGACGTCCAGATTGGACTACATCCGAGCCAGCCGTGGCAGTCCTATGCCAGAAATCATATTTAAAATATAATGCCAAAAGATTACCTTTCGAATAAAAAAAATCATGTCAATCGAATAATACATCGTTGTTTTATTGCAATTTAAAGTTCTATACCTCTCAAAAAACACCCTTTATAAGAACATAAAAAAGTCTGGGGACTGTTTTCTATATGTGTCAGTCACCTTAGCATCTTTTGTATTTAGAGTATTTTACGTCTACATATTATCTAGTCGATCTAGTATTTAATACGTTTCTGAATAAGTTTTATAAGTTTTTTACGGGCTATTTAAATGAACTGAGCCTCAGTTATTTATACTAGCTCTTTCCCTGTTACTAAAGTCCTAAATAGTATAGTATGTTGACCAGAATAGAATGATTGCTCAACAGAGTGCTGCAGATAACACATTAATATGTATTAGACCACCATAAGATCATTCAACAAAAAAGGTATGATTTTTAATGTTATACAGCCATATAATATCAAAGGTGATTATGCAATAATTCAGCAATAAATGAAGATGATTATGCAATAATTCATCAACAAACGAAGAGGATTATGCATATCACGAGTAAGAAATTTTGGAACCATCTTTGAACTATATCAAATAATGCTACATCAAGGCAAAGTGTATATTTAGTTAAAGTTTGCAGTTAAAACATTGAACCTTTTTGAAAAGCTGAGACATTAACTTAGTGCAAAGATGCTGGAGAAGTACTTTAAAAATAGTATTATATATTCTACCTAAATATTACTAATATTTTAACTAATAATTAAAATAATTTCCTTTCATTAAAATGTAAATAAAATCTTTCTTTTTCTTTGATGCATTGCACAAAAAACAAAATAGTTTGCTGTTAGAAAATCCGTTAAATGATTACCACATTCAGTTTCCCCAAATATATAATCAATTGCTACAAAATGTTATTTTTTAATAACTATGATGAACTAAGTGCGTGAGCGTATCTGAAATCAGATATTATAATTGCTGCTAAATAAACAAGTACACACCATTCGATTAAATTCTCCAGTGGATACAATCTAATAGCAGAAACAAAGGGAAAAATTATTGGAAAGTAAATCGCCTTGAGGAAAGTTAAGTGATATTCTCCTACAGAATAAGAAATAAAAGAAAATAAAGTAATCATTTTCTCTCTTTTGAAGCTATCCAGAATTGATCAAACTTAAATTACAGACGATGTTATATATTAACTTATTATAATGTTGACGTTTGATGAGTTCTATTTAAGCATTTTAACTCAGCCGGGAAAGTATATACAGTGAAAATCGTTTAACACGAAACCGAGGGAACCGAAATAATTTTTCAAGTTCTAGGATATTCCAAAATCCTCCTTATATTCAACAAAATAAAATTTATTCGAGTACCTTTTATTTACACACAGATATTTATATATCCCTGTATTTAATAAAAATCAAGGAAACAATGACATTCACAATGAAATTTAATCAAAACTTAGCAATATTTAAATCTTTACAGATTTCAGATTTTGTCTTCTGTTTTTGATCAACAGTCTTAAGAATCCTTCTCTTCATCTTAAGCAAAATAGCAGTTTACATTATCTTTGTCATTGTGCTCGTAAAATTACTCTTCTAAAACAGAAAAAATAAAAACGTGCATCAAATCACGGATTTTTACTCACATTGCGATATACTCGCCACCGAATTCCAACACCAACTCATAAGATATTAGAGTCTTTTGTGAGGCGTGTGTATAGGAGATGGGTGAATGCAACTTAGATTAACAAAGTTGACTCGTTTCACAGACTATTTGAAGGACATTATAAAACCGTTAACCTTATTTCTTAGAAACATGAGAAACAACTTCTCTTTCATTTCACACCTCTCTTTAATCTCGCATGCGTGGCTGGTATTTTTCGTATTTTGTTCATTCCCAGAAGGGAAATCTCTTCATGTTGAGATTATTTAGTTTTGTGTTAAGAGAAAAGAATGTATGAAAATATATATAGTACATTGTCGGGACCCGAGTATATTATTTCGTGTTAACCGATATTTCGTCTTAAGCGTTTTAGCGTTAAACGTATTTCATTGTAAATAACTACTCTTAATTTAAAGTTAGTCAATAGTAAATGAATTCTTTGTAATTCCACAAGCGTAAATTTGTCCATTAACGTAAAAGCACTGCCTTGTTATTTTCTTTAAGAATAAAAATTAATAAATAAAAGATTAAGAATTTATTGAACATGTTAAACACATAAAATGTTTAAAAACCATTTTTGTGAAGCTATGTTGTTTTAAGAGATTGGAGGATCCTTATGCAAGACGACCCATTAATTTAACTTTAAAAAGAAATTGCAACAAAAATTATCGCCTTATACAAGAACCCATATAGTAATTGCACATGTGAGTTTTTATTATTTAACAGCTTAAGCCTATTTTTTCCTTAAAAAAATTAAAACACAAAAGAAAAATTTAGATTTGGAAGTAAACCCTGAATTTCCATTATTTAATACTAAGCATTATATTGCGAAATATATGAAATTTAAGATACATAAAAATAAAATTTGTATACGCTAATAAACCAAATACTACAAGAGATGCAATTTTAAAGCTATTCCAGAGAAAAAATCCAAATAATAATTTTCAAATTTCAGTTTTATTTACAATTGAGAATCTTAAATTCTCTAAAAGAAACTTTTCTTCTAAATAATTGTTTCTAAAAATGAATATAGTATCTCTATGGCAAAACTGTTTCAAATTCCTTCTTTGTTCATGTATTATTTAGAATAGGACGGAAAAAATTCAGGAATTCATTAAGTTGAATGAAAAGAAAATTAAAAGCAAATTTCTTCAACAATAAAATCCATCCATCATTATATTGGCATTTAAATCATATCATATATATGAATAACTTAATTAAATACTACTTAGCAAAATTTATTTCCATTCTGCTTCTTACAAAAGACTAAATAGTGTTATTATGCTACATCCAATTGCTGTAAAATTGCGGCTTGATTGTAAAACCTTGCAATTTATTTATAAGAGTTATTTAATTAAAATTTAAAGTATATAAAATAAGTTATGCTTTTGATTCAATTTGTATTTTTGATCAATACCTCATAATCCTGATTACTTTAAATGCTTCGCAAACAAATTATTACAGAAAATCGTTAATTTGCTTAGTAATAAACTTGTAACTTTAACATCTTGCCAACTTTCTTCAAGTAAAATATGAACTTAACATTTTAACAATTTTTATACAGGAAATTTAAACAGCATTTATAAATAAGTTACCATTAATCTTCGCTTTAGTATTTCAAATGTACTAATTGAACTTGGAAAAGTTAAGTTCTTACTTAAAACATTTTTCTGGTTCCAATTATTCATTTTTCAAAGGTCAAAACTCTTTAATATGACATTATGTATTTCAAAATAAATAATAAATACAAATGTATCATTAAAATGGTGGTAATAAATTACTTAATGTGTTTTCTAACGCATTGATTCAGGAATGTTGATTCACAATCAATGTGTTCCAATGAAACAAGAATAGCAAATAATAATCATGTATTCTGTTACATAATGTACTATTTAGTGAGAATTTCTACATTGTTGTTACAGTTATAATGACATATTCTCTCTGGCACCGGAAGTAGTGTATATTATTCTCGCTTAGTAAAGTATGTTAATGACGTCATATAATACTCTTACAAGGCATTCTTCAAATTAAGAATTGCTCGGATAAAAGATAGCACAAAGATATGTTTGAAATTTCAATCATCATAAATTGTTAATTGGATTAAAAAGCTTATAAAAATTATGAATAAACTCATATTAAATACAATTTTCTTATTCCAATGATTTAAAAGGCAAATATTGTATGTATTTATGTATATGTGCCTATAAAATCTTTGGTTCAATCAAGTAATTTGTTCCAAGCATAAATCTGTTTTATCTTCAGTGTAATAATAAACGAGCTTCAGCTTTACGATTATTCTTTGTTGTTTCCACATTTTTCCTATTAATGTCAAAAATTACTTCTTTTTCCAAACAAATTAAAAGAGAAAAATGGCATTATTTTAACATCATTCTCACAAATTGTCAAGCATATTTCGGAATAATCGATACAGTAACTCATTATAGAAACATTTTCTCTTCAAAACGCTTCTACCTCCAAATTTTCTGAGTTTAGTGTTTTATATTTACCCATTTAACTCCATTATGTATGAAATGGTAAGAGAAGCTCGGAGAAAATGTAGTAACGATGTAAAAATCTCGCATAATTGTTTCTTTTGCTTGCATTCTGCTGGCTCGTAGTCGTCCAATTAGTAACCTGTTTACACGCTGACAAGTAAAATTATCTTTTAATTTAAGACCTCGATTCTAGTAATGACTCGAAACGGTAGTAATTGGAGCATAAATAGTTGAATTTTTTTCTTCTTTTGCGAAAAGTTTCAGAAATTGCCTGGTCAGGATATCTGTTGAAAGTGGCTTTTTGAAAAGTAGAATTTTATATACTAGATGTTTAGCTTTTCGAATACATTTTCTGAGATACAATTTTTTAAAGAGAGCATAAGTTGTAAACTATTTTGGTTGATTCTATGTAGTATTTTAATTCTCTACTTAAATTCGAAGTTTTCAAAGTTAGATTCACAGTTTTTCATACATGTTTTCAATGCTCGCTATTCTTATATTACGCTTGGACTTTGATATTAATAAATTATTTCATAACTTATTTTAATTATAGTACAATAGTGCTGTATAGATGAGTTTTCTTAATTGTTTTTTTTGTCTCAATATTAATAAGTTTTGAATCATGTTTAGTTAATCTATTCTAAAGATGTTACATTAATTCCCACATTTGATATTTGTATTGGTTTCTGACATAATAAATATGTTTGAATGAGACAAATTCACTAATGAATAACATTTGAAAATACTTATAATCTTATTTGCAATATATATACGGTGGATTGTTTAAGATATTTTGCTGTTAATACTATTTCTGTATTTTATTCTGCTGACTTTTTATCTATCAATATGGATGTAATTATGGGAGATTAAGTTTCTGATGTTGGGCGAAATAAACATAGATTTCCAGTTATACCAATATCTCAATCATCAATATAAGTAAACTTCTTTTGCTATCATATACAGGTATCAAGCTGTATTAAAATAATTTGCATTATATAATTGCAAAATATCCAAAATAAACATAGATTTTTAATAAGTGCACTGTGACTTTTTATAAAACGTATTTTAAATTTTCACTTAATGATGTTTATAAACTTGTACAATTGGTATGCTCATCCTAATTTAATGTACATGTATGACAATACTATGTTACCACTCTTTGTTCGAACAATCATCTGATACTAACGATCCTTATTTTTCAATCTTAGATATTAATTAACAAGTTAATATAATAAAACATTTATTTCAATATTAATTTATCTTAACGATTGTGAGAGGATAACTTTTATATCTTACAAATTCTTCTATGACTCATAGATTAGAATTTTCTAATTTCAATGATAATAATAAATTTTAATTAATAAGTTTATTAAACAAAAATCATAATCTATGTATTTGATTAATCTTACTTCTTAGTTTTTTACAAATTACTTTCTATTTTGGAACAAACCTAAACTATCTAAAATTGTATATCATTAACGAAATAATCACTGATCAAAATACCTCTGCTGTATATTTTTCAAATACTGTGCGAAAACACTGAACTGTATCATTAAAGCAACAAGGAGAAAGTTAAAAGAAATTGCCCTAGCGAGTAAAATTCTCTCTGTAATTGCTTATTTTACTTGAATTCTCTTGGCTGACGGTCGCCCAATTAGTAAAATGTTTACCTGCTGTTGACTAAAGTTATCTTGTAATTTAAAACCCTGATTGTGGTAATGACTCGAAACAGCATCAATGAAAACATAAACGTTTACTTTTTCTTGTTCCCCGACAAACGTTTGATAAGAATTTCCGTTGCATCTTGCTTTTCAAAGTTACAATGATTAATATTGGGTTGTTTATTTTTAAAGTGGAACTTCGAAAACACTATTAAACAAAGATTGCGTAATTTTTTTAAGCGTCTGTGTGAAATTAGTAATAATTTTTGATTTTCCTTTTGACTTGATTTATTAGAGTTTTGTATTGAATATGCACGTTATTGATTGATAATAGTTCTTTCAATACTTGTTGAATTAAGATATTTTACACACTTTATTTCTTTATTATTTAATATTTTTGATTTAGAGATTTATTATTATAATATTGTGCATAATATGTATTAACTTTTTACACGCCAATGTTCCATTATTGGAACATCAATTTTGAAATTTTCTGAAAATGTCAATTTTATTCAAATTGTTCCGTAAAAATTATTTTGAAGACAAAAAACATGGATTATATTTTTTGAAATTGAAGTACTGTTACTAAAGTTAACTGTCTTTTCTAGAAAAAAATTCTAAATTATTATTTTTTTTTTACTTTTCATCGGGCAAAATTCAAAATTTCATATAAAATTCAAAACTTGAAAAATTATTTTTATATTATTTGGTAAAAGTAATTAAAAAAGATCATTTTAACTATAGACAGCAAGATTTAAAAACTATCGTTATTTTTTTTACTATCGGGTAGGAAATTTCAATGTTCCAAAAATGGAACATTGGCATGCGAAGGTATACTTTTTAACACAATACAGTTACTTTGTTTACAGGTCGCAGAACAGCGGTGAAATATTTCTGAACGCTAAGAACTTTAAGTATGTGTCCTAAGAAGGTATTTATGACTGCTGACTTTCGTTTCGGCACACTTTCTTAACTCCCCCTTTCACCCGTTTCTGGACAATATCAAGTTAAATTCTCAGCTGCAGCAAAACTGCAGGTGCATTTGTATATATTTTATTTGGAGAAACGTCACGTAAAAAAAGGTCTTTTATTACTTTTCTATTTTCTGCACATTTTGCGTTTTGACAGTTAGTGAATATCAATTTCGCTGATAAGATATCGCATTCAAAGCCAATCCGGACTGAAGAGGCTTTGGAATATTTTTATACACTATCAGATTATAAAGAACCGATTAATATTTGTCAGTTGCCCCCAGAAAAAGTGGGTGTTTGACTGACGAGGAAGATATTGATGAAGATACTTTTCAGTCTGTTCTACCAGCAGATATTTGTGGCAAAATCGAAATTTCTACAAACATAGATAATGATGAAATATCTCATGAAGACTTGTTTGATTTTGAAGAACCTTCAACCACAAAGGGGATGTCAAATTTGAAAAGGAAACTCAAGTCAAATGAAACAAATGTTGAACTTCTTTGGAGAAAAAAATAAATTTTAACAAAATCTTAAAAACTAGCGGCAATGAAAATATGTGTGAAAAGTTTCCCGAGTTAGTTACCTTATCTCCAATTGAAATTTTTCATAAGTTTATTCCCCAGAATATCTGCTGCATTTAGCAAATATGACAGGATTATATGCAATGCAAAAAGGAGAAGATTTTCATATAGATTAAAATGATATACAGGACATTTTTTGGATTACTTTTATTTAGTGGATATCACGAAGTTCATGGAGAAGATTTATCAGTCCCAATTGTTTCTACTGTAATGCCTAGAGGTAGATCCAGAAAGATAAAAAAAAAATTTCATACTATCGACAATAATAAGTCGACATTTGGAGATAAAATGGGAAAAATTTCTTCTTTTTATGCAGAACTTGAAAAACATTTTCAGCAGTTCGGCCTCTTTCATTCTAAACTGAGTATAGATTAATCGATGGTCCCTTATTATGGTCACCATTCAGCCAAAATCAGCCAATTAGGTTTAGATATAAAATATGGATGTTGTGTTCCAGCAGTGGCTATCCATATTCTATGAGAATTTATAGTGGAAAAAAACCGGAAATAGAAACTCTCCTCTTGGATTCAGCAGGGAAAAAATGATAGATTTTTCTCGTTCCCAAGTAAAAGTTCTTCCCCCATTTTAATTTTTAGATTTTTAAGTTCCATTTCAATTGTTTGCAGGGTACACCCCTCCCCCTACAACGGAGAATGTTGAAGCCCCATGGAGAAGTGTTCAGTCCCACCTCTGGTTTAGATTCTACTTCTTAAAAATGTACATAATAATTGATTTTTGATTTAAAAAGTAATTGATCATACTTTTAAAAAACATGTGAAAACTAAATGGTACCCTCAATGTTCCATTTTTGGAACATGCTAAAAATCCTTAAATTTTTTTTCTTGGGCCTTTTTTTTCTAAAGATCTTATGCTTCAATTTAAATTTGATTATTATCAAAATTTAGTTTATTTTACCTTTGAATCATACTGCGGTGTTTAAAAGGTTAATGTATTTTTTCAAGTTATGAACCTAAAAATTAAAATCCTTTATTATTTTTAAACATGATTTATCTTTACATCGCGTTTTTTCATATTTGATGATTAATATTATCATACGTTTGAGTTTTTATTTATTAATAGCTGATAATATGTTTTCTTATGTTTGATGTGTACTTTTAGTGATTTGATAGGATTTAGAAACTAATATGCGTAATTCTTAAATACAAAGATGAACCCTTTTTTTTAGAAGTTAAATATGTATCATTTCTATTAACTTCTTGAAAATTTTATTATATAATTTTCACTAATACTAATGAAATTTTGTGAAATTTTCATATGTTTCTATAAATACACGCCTGACTTTTATTTTGTAGAAATAATATCTTTTTACAGGCCTTTTTGAAAGAACCTATTGGCATTGAACCTGATTATCATATAATACGCATTTAATTTGTTTACATTACATATAAATGGTTTATTGTTAAAGTAAATAAAAAGTTACTTTTTTTGAAGAAATTACTTTTTAGAGTCCATATCACAAAGTGAGTGAATTGTATTCATTAGGCATTACTAGTCATTATCAATTTACACAAGCAAGACAAGTTTTATAAATGACAAATTATTCTTTTATACAATAATTATTTCGTTTTGGGAAGAAATCTGAGAATTTAATTATCGCATTAAACGTTTATGGTATTTTAAATTACTGATAGTTTTTAAAGTGTCGTAAAATATATTTTTTGCTAACATGAGATATTTCAGCACACACCAATCCGACTTTCTAATGCTCAATAATAATAATAATAAAATCGTGTAAATTAATTTTTTATCAGATTTTGAAAAATATAATGTTAATTTATGTCATTACATCACAGAGAATTGTTATTATTAAAAAAATAAGTAAGTAAACAAAAATTAAACTCATTAATGGTTGTAGGGAAAAAATATTTTTAAAGGATTTGATCAACTTGATATGTCAAATATGGCTTATAGTTTGAAATCTTTTTTTATCAATTTTTACTTAAAATTAGAATAATAACTATTTTAGAAATTATTCTGTTTTCTTTAAATAAACCGTATCTCATTCAGGAATTGTTTTTTAACCTTAAGAAAAATATCTCAGAGGAAGTAGCATTAACGAATCGAAACATTATTTGATAATTATAACTTTAAGTACGTTAAAACTTCGGTTTGTAATTTTCAAAAGTGGCAAACAATCACATGATCATATTAGAGTAATAGTATGTACCACATATAAGTCTCATAGTACTAACATTTATACGTAAAGGACACAGAAGTAACCTGAAGTTAAAATTAACAAGAAATCAGTTTAATTTAGGTGTAATTATTGAATTCTTATCAACTTTTAGTTATATTGATGTACGACTTCAAAGGAGTAATTTTTTTTGTTGCAAAAACTTAAATTTTTTTTAAAGATATTATGTTTAAATTTTTAAAATTATTCCACTATCTTTATCCTGAAGCTTTAGTCAAACAATCGATAAGATAGACTAGAGTTCTCCATGCAGCTTATTTAACAACGGATTGTCAATTTGGGAAATTACATACAGTTTAGAATTCCTTTGTGTTTTGCATAAGTGAACTGACAGAAAATTACTTAAAATTTTGCTAGTCATTAAATTTTGTGTATAATTCTCATATATATATATATATATATATATATATATATATATATATATATATATATATATATATATATATATATATATATATATAAATTTTAAAAAATAAATAAAAATGTCAAAATATTAAACGAGAAATTGTGAGTTTTGTCCAACAGGAAATGTATAATTAAAAAACTTTAGTATTCAAAAATGTAAAGTAAAATAGCGGTAAAAGATATATTTGACCAGAAAAGTGTTCGTATACTTGCGAGTTCCGATAAAATTTAATATTTTCATCTAATAAAATTTAATATATTGTATTTGTAATTTTTTATGATATCTGTAACTTGCTTTTAACGGAATGATATAATCATTTTTTTAAAAAAATATATAACTATTATTCCTGAAAATTACTACTCAAAAAGCTACTTAAAAATTACCCCACAAAAGCCTTCGTATAGATAAAAATCCTAACATAGTTTTAAAATTTTATTTCTTTCTTAATTTAATACTTAGTAGGAAATCGTTTAGTGTCCAAAACAACTTTTAAACGTCTTGGTATAGATTTAAACATTTTTTTGTTTTTTTTTTGTAATTTTTGCATCGCCTTTCCTCCATGCTTCTGTGATTATTGTTTTTACTAAACATTATGTGTTTTTATATATATATATATATATATATATATATATATATATATATATATATATATATATATATATATATATATATATATATATATATATATATATATATAATATATATTAATTTTAACAAATTTAAAACTCTCATTTAAAACTCTCATAGATTTTGTCTTAAAAGAAAATTATATCAGTTTTTTTTTAATGGTCCTTTATATAAACAAGAGAAAGGACTCCCACAAGGGGGCCCAGCTAGTAATAGTTTGGCTAATCTTTATTTACATTTTTATGAATATGGTTATGTTATTAATAATGACTACTACATTTTTAGATATATTGATGATTGAATTATTTTTGGTAAAAATGATAATTTAAATCCTATTATTAATTTTTATCCGTCCTACTTAAACTTAGTTAAAATTAGTAATAATCCAATCAAAACAAATTACCTAGATGTATCACTGTATATTAAGGATTTGAAACTACATACTAATATTTATGATAAAAGAGATGCCTTTAAATTTAATATCATCAAAGTGCCTTACTGGAATTCTAATTTATCAATATCTATATATAGAAATATTATTTTTAACTATATTTATCGCAATAAAGTATTAGTTAGCGATAAAGCTAATATTTTTTTAAATCTTAAAAAAATTTTTAATCACTGTATTGAACATGGATAGCCTGCTAATTTTTTTTGTAATTATATTTATAATGGTTTTTTATGATACAATTTGTATTAATGTAATTATTTACTGTTATTATGTTTTGTAACGTTTTTTTTTTTAAATTTAGACAATATCTAATTTATCCTACAATTATTATATAGATGGCGCCACATGTTTTTTTAAAAAAAAAATTTTATATATATATTTTCTGAGTTTCTTTATATTTTACGCTAATTTTATGATTTTTATTTTCATATTTATGATTTTTAAAAAGTATATATATATATATATTTCTTATTATCGTATATCGTATCGCAATTAATCGTTTCTTATATCGTATCGCAATTAACTTTATGCGGTTCTGCCCTCCCTATTTGGCGGGAACACGATACTGCACTCTTGGCCCTCGTTATAAATCCGTTTTAGTAGGTTATGTTTATGTTCATATGTTCTTTAGTTTAATGATTTAATATTTAAATTCTACACATATATAACTCTTTCCTTTCCTCTTGGTACATAGTATGACAAATTACAGGTGAAGGTTGGCGCCGCAAAACTTGTTTAAACCTGCAATCCTGGTTCCTAAGGCCAGGAATTTATCTTTATACTATGTGCCTCCTTCCTACTTTATTTATCTTAGGTATATAACTATATGATTATTTTTATATTTTTGTTTTATATGTATATGTATATGTGTGTATAAATTTATATATATGTGTATGTTTATGTATATGATTATATATTGAAAAAATTATTTTATATTGGATTATATATATATATATATATATATATATATGCCATGTTTTTTTTTATTAAAATCAAATTCTTACCAAACATGCTCTACTGGGCTAAATAAAGTGATTGAGGAGATGTTTTCAGAATTTGGGGACAGTTATAGAGACACCAACGGTGTACATTGAAATCAATGTGCTTGGCGTCATTATCCTGTAAAAAATGGAGTTGTCTCTAATATCCAAATTTTGGGAGGGTAATTTAAAATTTAGCTTCAAGATATTTAAATAGAGTTCGTGATTCTCAATACTATCAAAAAATACCGAACTGTCTAATCCTGAATCCAATTTACACCCACTTGCAAAAACACCTCCACCCCCATGCTTAAGCATGGCATTCATTTCTCTAAACTATGGTAATTTGCAATGGTTGGTAAAAATTCTCAAATTCGTAATTCACAGAAACCATTGTTGTTGTATTAAATTCAAATTTTTATAACGAAACAAACTTTCAAGTTCAATTAAATTTTCAGCAGTGGTTTTGAGTCCACACCTTTCGTCAGTTGTATAATTAAAATTTACTCTTCATTTTTCTAAAGTTAGCCTCAATCCTTAAGAAACAACGTTAGTACTCTTTAATGTTTAATGTATAGCTATTTTGCTCTGTACAAGTATCTTATTTTCGCCAGAAACATTCGCGCTTATTTTAACTTTAAAAACATTTTTATGTGATACAAATAAAATAAAAGCTTAATGCAAAGACAAATGTTAACACTTATAAATAAAGATTGTGAGTTACGAAGAATAGACTCAGATAAAAGTTCTTCATAAAATAAATACTCACATATTATTCCATTAGAAAATTTTACCAAGACCTATAGCTTTCGGTTATATTTCTTAAAAAGGATTCAGGTGGTATTTAGCATTTTTATGAATTCCTAATGGTGTAAAGACCTAACTTTTATGTTGAGATTTACCAGCTGTAACTTTCTCCAAAATATATTCAAACAGGCAATGCTGTTTTAAAACTACCACTTCAACTGGCGTATACACTTCGAATTTCCAACAATTTATATTTTCTTTCGTAACGAAAAGTTCTCACTTCAATGAGATGCTTAGAGAATGGCAAATAAATATTCGTCTCTTATAGATACGTTTAAATTATGTGCCTTCACAGAAAACAATTTTCAGTCGTTGAATGAAATGTGTGTGTGTGAATAGCAGACCATAAAAAATGCAATACAATGAGAAAAGGATTGTACAATCGGGTTGGTACGCCATTAGCTCGATACAAAATGGTACCCCCCTCCCCTTTTCTGTAAAAAAAAATTCTGGCCTATTAATTTTTAAGTTTTTTCTTTATCTCTTCATACAGCAAGAACATATCCATCCTTAATGAATGAAAAAAATCAATTTTAACTAGGAAGTTTCTTAAGATGCGATCCCGAAACTGAAATTACGAATGTTATGCTACAAAATGTCTGGGTTACAAAATAGGAAAAAAACAGGAAAATTAAAAGTACAATTCTTTGTAAAAATTGCTCGAAATGTTACTTGGAACAAAACGCTTTTCAACTTGCTTTATATAAGTGTATTGTAATTTTTGATCCATTTCTTCATCACAAATAGATAAATCCGTATAAAAGTCGCTGTCTTATTCATCAATTTTTGGCAAATTTATCATTCAGTATCACTTTCGTGACAATTTAACGGCGATGTCATATTGACAAGACAAAGTATAAACAAACAACAAACATAGTTATACAGACTTAAGAATGCGAAACGAAACACGATAGAACGTGCACCATTCTTAACGTTAAAAGGAAAAAAATGTGTATCGTAACGTCAAGATAAGAATTACGAAAAATCTGGGATTTCTGGGGATAATAGCAAGGGGTTAAATTATAAAATTTTATGCAAACTAAACTGATGAAGAGAAAAAGACGATAAGTTTGAAATAATATATATTATTACTCTTATTTACCATAAAAATTAAAGTAATAGTTATTACAATTTACAGTAATGAGAATATTTTTACAAAAAAAAAATATCATCTAATGAACTTGACGCAGTAGAGAAAAAAAAAGAAATGAAAATAATTTATGAACATTTAAGCTGTTGTTTTAATATTTTTCGTTTTGAAAAAAAGGCATCGTTATACTTTAATAATTATCTAAAGAAAGCAATGATTAAATCCATTTGCTTGCATTAAATAATGGAAATACGATTTATTTTATGAAGTACACACAAAACTTCAAATCCATGAAAAACACAAACTTAAAAAAAAATCCTTCTCGAATTTTTAGCAGTTTACCCATAGTCTAAATGAGGGTTAAGCTTTATTGAGAAATTTTATTGCATTCTAGCGATATTAATATAAGGGAGATTACTTTTTCGTACTAATACATTTTACGATAGATTTTACTACTCTCGAGCTTGTCAAAACTTTGTGAAGGTTTTACTTTTTTCATCTCTTAAAATTATGTTTGCTAACAAAACTCCTTGTTTGTTTTCTAGGAAGTGATACACAGCTCAACTATTGCTTATAAGTATAATGTTCAGCTAATAAAATATTTTTGCCTAATATATTTCATTTATTCTTCACCTATAGCAAATGCTTAATTTGCAAACACTTTTTAAAAATATTTTAAATATAATAAGGGTCTGCTGTAGCATTCAGAATCTATACCACCTTTTTAATATTTAGCAAAACTTTAAAGTTTTTGAGTATGCTGCAGAACTAAAAAATTATAATATTAAAAGTAAATCTGAAAAAAAATATTATGTAATAAATTTATTTCGGACGTATATAAAAATGTTAAAAACGTGGTTCAAACCATAGAAACTAACACTGCACTCCAAAAATAACTTTTTTGCATAGAAATATATAAGAGAAATAACTCGTAAGGAAAAAAACCCAAAATATGACCTGAAATATGAAAGAAAAAATATTTATTACATTGCCATAAAGTGCACCCTTAGAGTCATTTTTTACATTAAATGCTCAAAATTACTACCACCAACAGCAATATATTTATCAAATTATTATTGGTAATCAGTTTATACATTGCTGTGCAATTTTGGAACGTGGGAATTCGAATAGGATAGTTAATTATAGAAGTTCCACTGTTGGTTAATTTGTTAATAAACTGCATTTTGGCAACTAAGACTTTGGGGACACGGCAAGTCTTAAACGTGAAAAGCCATTCCATGGTGGTTCCATCTGCTACCCAAATTTTACAATCAGAATTGATTTTTTGCTGACTAAGCAAGTAACCCAAGTGGAAAAGCCATTTCAGTGGTCGTTCTCGCTACCAAATTGTTAACGCTTGAATTAATTTTAATTGAAGTTCTCATCGTATGCTAAATATTGACGAGATTTAAAATTTATCTAGAGTGGCAGAGCTAAATTGATACTCAATGGATCTTTTACATGATGTGTGTCTAGAGTTTTGGCATCCAGAAATTCTGTCGATTTCAACCGGGAAGGAAACCGCAACCTTGGACTAGTGAAGCGGGAATGCTACCTCTAAGCAACCAAGTCCTTTATAGTGTTAAATGTAGTCTCGTAAACGAGCAGTGAATATGCTCATATTTCAACAATTTCGTCCAATTCTCTGAAAGAGAAACACGTGGCATTGGTGATAGTTATAAGCTTATCTATACCGAGAAGAAATATCATTAGCCGATCAGAATTAAGCAAAAAAACTACAGTATTAAATAGCATTTCTACGAAATATCTGATTAAGTAGATGTTTGTAAAGGTATAGAAGTTTAAGTTGGCATTACTTTCCAAGATGGCGACCGATTTAAAAGCTGTCAAGTGATTTATTCTCAGTTTGGTTTGGCAATTCATCAAAACGATCATCAAGCAAGGCGTAGATTCATCGAATGGGCCCAAAACGAGATTGCCGTTGTTCCCGATTTTCATAAGCGAATTTTGTTTAGCGATGAAGCGCACTTCTGGTTGAATGGCTACGTCAACAAACAAAACTGGCGCATTTGGAGAGAAGCTAATCCACAAGTGTATGTCGAAACACCGTTACATCCAGAAAAACTGACTATTTGGTGCGCTTTATGGGCTGGTGGAATCATTGGTCCGTACTTCTTCAAAAACGATGAAGGCCACAACGTTACAGTCAATGGTGATCGGTATAGAGCCATGATTACTAACTTTTTGATTCCTGAATTGAATAATCCTGATGTTCAGGAGCTGTGGTTCCAACAAGACGGCGCAACATGTCACACAGCTCGTGCCACAATCGATTTACTGAAAGACACGTTTGGTGACCGCCTAATTTCACGTTTTGGACCTGTGAATTGGCCTCCAAGATCTTGTGATTTAACACCACTAGACTATTTTCTGTGGGGCTATGTAAAGTCATTGGTCTATGCCGATAAGCCACAAACGCTTGACCATTTGGAAGACAACATTCGCCGTGTTATTGCCGATTTACGGCCACAAATGTTGGAAAAAGTCATCGAAAATTGGACGTCCAGATTGGACTACATCCGAGCCAGCCGTGGCAGTCATATGCCAGAAATTATATTTAAAATGTAATGCCACAAGATTATCTTTCGAATAAAAAAAATGCATGTCAATCGAATAATACATCGTTGTTTTATTGCAATTTAAATTTCTATACCTCTAAAAACCCTTTATATCATCGAATGTACTTCAAGACTTAGGCTTAGCAATTAGAATAAATGCTTCTAAAGTTGTTGACTTTTTTTTTAGTTAGGAGAGAAAAAAAGTGCAACAAACAATAGGGTTGTGATTAAATGCGTACCATTTATTTCGTTCGAAAATATTATACGTGGGATATAATGAGATTTTTATCAAAATGATTGCGTTTAAAAATAAAGGAAACGTATCAACTAACTTCTGAATTGAAGTAAGGGTATACTCTAACTTCACAGAATACCTGATGCAGAACCGGATTAGTGAAAAGTATTGCATCCAGTATCATATCTTACCTAAATGATAAAAAAATTTAGTTAGAAGAATCATGCTTTGCTTACTTCGATTGTACGTACTAATGCGAATATTGGGTAGAAAACTGGGGACGACTAATACAATTAACTGTCTGTTTACTGTTTAAAATCCCGTTTGTTTTAAGAAAGGTAAAATTTTAGGAAACTTCAATCTGCCTCAAGCTTTCAAGCCTCAAATTAGACTCAAAGATAGGTAATTGGAGCACCAACCAATTTCTCTTCTTTGAAAAGTAACTAGTGTAAACAACAATTATTTTCAAAAACCAGGAAATGGACGAATATGCAAGAAAACCATCTTGCCATATGTAAACCACGGAACGATGTTTGAAGTCATTAGGGGAATCTTTGCTGAAATATGAATATTGCAATCAAATCAAGTCTACGATAGAACAATACTGAAACTGAGGTCTATTTTTCTTAGGAATTGCAATACCAGTATACCGGGATACCGAATACCGGTATTTTGAGCCATTTTTACAATTTTGTAATATTGGTATTCACAAGTTTAAATACCGTTTTTTCGGTATTTACAAAAGAAATTGATATGTTCAGGGATCGCTTACATAGCAAAATAGTATACGTTTTTATTTTTATGTCTCCCTAACGTGTGAAATTAATTAGACTGTGAATACAAAATTACATCGAACAATAAAAAAGTGATAAAATATAGGAATCTTCCAAGAGGCGGGCTAAAACTATCCTATTATATCTCACAAGGGGATGGCACGACTAAGGAAATTCATTTGGGGTTGAGACTTTGTGTAACAGTAGTACCACTACAGGGTATTCAAACCCCAATGTAATTCCACCGAATGGCCAGTCAATTCCGAAAAAATAGTGTTTGAAATTCATACTAAGCTTATATATGTTATTTTCTCCCTTACGCAACGTCACCGTGGCATGATCGTCAGTGTATCGGAGTACTATCCAACAGACCGGGGTTCGATACGCGTGAGCACAAACTTTTTTTTATTTTTTTCTCTCCAATTTATTTTTAGAATTAAATAATTTTATTTTTAAAAAAATTCACACATTGATTTATAAATGATATTCCATATAATTATAGTAACTATTTTATTTTTTAAAACACAAAAACAACTAGTATATAGTATAAATACAATTTCTTCTGTTATATAAACAAATTAATTATATTTTTAAAAGTATTCCTTATACCTAAATGGCCATAAAATCTTACTTCCGTTTTTAAGAAACTGATTTTGATCAAGAGAAAAGCAGTTGCTTTTAAAGAGCAGGTGTTAATCATTTAAAAACAAAATGTTCCAATAAAATCAGAAAATCAGTAGAATAACGGATTTTGTGGTTTCTACACTACTGCTGAAAATTTTTTGTCATTTTTAACCTTGCTCTTACAATATAACCTTCTTACTTCAAAAACATTGTTCTTGCAGTATTTCTTCTCTTTTTAACTGTGCTAGATGTCAAAAAGTTAATTGTTTTGAAAGTTTTTATGATAATTATCACTTAGGTTCTTGTAAGTAATAAAAAAATTATGTAAGGCGAAGTTAAATTTTTTTACTTATTTATTTTTTAATTTATTTTTACTTTATTTATTTTATAATTTAATTTAATTTTTATTTTCTTTTTATTTATATTTACTTAATTTTTTATTATTTAATTTATTTTCACTTTTTATTTATAAGTATTACTATCATAACACTGTTAGTTGTTTTGTGATTTAAAAAAGTAAAATAATTGCTATGATTATATAGAATATCATTTAAAAATCAATGATTTTTTTTAAAAAATAAAATTATTTAATTCTGAAAAAAATAATAAAATAAAATTGAGAGAAAAAAATAATAATGAAGTTGGCGCTCGCGCGAATCAAACCCTGGTCCATTGGATAGTACTCTGAAACGCTGAAGTTCATATCACGGCGACATTGTATCAGGGAGGAAATAACTTGCATATAAGCTTAGTATGAATTTCGAACGCTAGTTTTCGGAATTGACTGGTCATTCAGCGGAATTACATTGGGGTTTGAATACCCTATAGCAGCATTACTGTTACACAAAGTCTCATCCCCAAATGAATTTTCTTAGTTGTGCCCTCTCCTTGTCAGAGCGATACTGCTCAAACGCAGGTTTCGTAGTCTCATATTCGTATCTGTGAAAACAAGGTTGTAATTGCGAAGAAAGTACGTAAATTTTCTACATTTTTAAGGTATCCGACTACGTTCGGAACTGCGATTTTGCAAAAGCGTATAAATGGATAACATTTATGATATTTAGTGTCACTTATATTAGAAAATGTATATAAAATTGTTTTAAGAATATTATTGTAATAATAAAATTATTATTTAAGTACAATATTTTGACAAAAAATGAACATAGACTGAATAATTTTCAAAATATTCTCCTTTTGTGAAAATTGCTTCTATTATAATAATATTTTGCCTGTATATAACTCAGACCTCTGTATAGTGGCTCAACTAGAATTTTTGAAATATCTAACTTGTATTTGAAAGAAGTGGGTTTATCCATGTTTTACGACAATAGAGGGGTGAAATTTCAATAAAAAACGCCGATAATTATTTCAATTTGTGGTAACTCTGAAAATAATGTGAATTTTTTTTAAAAAAAAATAGTTCAGACTCTCTGGAGAAATCTTTACTTTACATAAGAAAAATATTATTTTAGAAGCATTTTTTTATAAAAGGACAGCATTTTGAAAAAAAGGTTTCTAAGTTATTTTTTTGACAAAATTTTATATTTAAATAACTTTTTTTTGTCAAAATGTCCTTAAAACAATTTTATACATGTATTATAATCTAAGGGACTCTAAATATCATGAAAAGTATCCATTTTTGCGCTTTTTTTAAAATCATGGTTCCAAACGCAGTCGGATACCTTAAATTGGTGAGTTTGTTATAAACACATTGTATTCGTATATCATACTTTAGGGCTCAAAATACTTTTTAGACCTATTATATATATACCCATAAATATTAACTTATAATAATGAATTAGAATAACTTTAAATAACATAAGTAATCACTTGATAATATTTCGGTTTGGTTTCATTATTATGTGGCCGCGGTAGCCGAGTGGTATAGGTATCGGACCGTGGCTTGCTTTGTCACGGGTTCGAGCCCAGTACCACTAAAGACCCGCCGTTTAGGGCAGCGATGCACGTTAAATCTGTCGAGAGCTGAAACGTCCTCCCATTGGTGTGGTGTGGTAGTTAGGAGAAGGGGGTGCCAGCTCAGGTGTCGTCCACGTCACTTGACCATGGTTCAAAATTACGTGGTCCGTCGCCAAAAGCCCTCGCGTAGCTGAACAGTGCGACGTTAATATTCAATAAAAAATTGGTTTCATTATTTATAGGATGAAAATCACAGACCACAGACTGAATAGTGATATTTACACTTTTTTGTGATTTAAATAAATAAGATGTTTCTTTACTTTATTGGAATTTCTTATATACTGTTACAGTTTATAAGTAACACATTATTTCGTATATTTATTCAATCTAATAAAACTGTTAAATAAAAGAACGAAACACCTGTGTTTTCTTTCTTTTCTAAAATTTCTGCTAGTGGTATTAAGACCGGTATTCCGGTATTGACCTAAAAAATACCGAATACCGAGATTGAACTTTTGGTCCAGTATTGCAATCCCTAATTATGCTTGAGTTTTCAAAGAAATTATTTTATAAGCTCGCTTTAACACGTAAAGCTTATATCAATATAAGGCGTGTTTGCTAAATTGTAAACAATTTAATAAACATGTTTTATAATCCAATAGAGTAGATAGTTACAATGCATGTTTGGTTTTTTTTTCATAAAATATGTAGAGCATTGAAATGAATTTAAGTTTTTGAATTCAAAATTTACGAAAATAATCAGAATATTATCAATAATATTCCCTAAACAAAAAATAGTATTTTTCTTATGTAGAAGTACTTGTAAGAGCTTTATTATGGCATTAAAAATACGAGAGCAAAATTTTAAAAACAAATTCTAAAAAACAAATGAATAATGCATTTTAAGAATATTTAAGCACTTTGCATGTTTAAGAAATATTACCAAATTTTAAATTTTTGAACTGTTTAAGTATGCCCCTGTCACAAATATAGCAACTCGAAAATGTACATTTGATATTTTGATACCACACTAATAAGTACTGCTCACATTGAAAATATCTTAACGAGTAAAAATGTTTTGTGTATAGTACATGTGCTCGGAAATTCGGCTGCAATGCACTTACTGCTATAACCCTTATCAAAATAATCATTATCTCCCCGAGGATAGTCACCTATTTTCAAAGCTTTAGTTGCTTGACGTTTTCGAAATTTTTTACAGATAACTACTTAGACAAGATTTTTTTACTCATTTGCTGTGAAAAAACCCCAAACATCTGTTTAGAAGGGTGTCTTACAATCTGCTGGAAATGATCTGGTAACAAAGTTTCAACTTCACTTCGTCTAACTACACTTGATTTGTATCCTTGCACAGATAAATGTTTCATTACTCAAAATCATCTTCTTCCAGTCGTTGACAGTTCGTGATTGGTATTTTGTGGCCCATGGTAAACGGTTTTTCATTTTCTGAGTTAGAAATAGTTTTTTTTCCTCAATCTTGTTGCCTTAAGGCCACATTCCAGAACACCTTTCCGTGTAGTTGAGGTACTCACTTCAACAGCTTTATCCAATAAATCTCTTCCAAGGTGTGTGTTTTTCTTTCGTTGGATTTATTTTGCTATTTCTTATTAAAATTTTATCAATTCTTGGAGTAGTTTTCCACTTGCGTACACATTTTTCATTTATTTTTGGAGACGATGATCCAGAATTTTGAAATCTTCTTAAAACACTTAATCCGATCACACCAACTACCATAATTATATCTCTCACAGTCATAGAAGTGTGTCCATTGACACCGATTTATTTTAGAACTGTTCATCGGAGTAATATCCCTCTTTGTACAAGTCAAAGTAACACCTCTTATATAGAACGAAAGATTAAAATTACATGCTGGCCCTCTGCAAGGCTCTTCTCTTAGCATCTGATACATTAAAATGAATAAATTATGGTCAAAGTCGATCTGTGACATTACCTAAAGGCACATATAACGGGTTTGAGGTGGTTCAGGACATCACTAGTGATCAGATACCAACGAAAACAAGAAAAACATGTTTGTCCTAATTAATTCGAACAGTATAGTACCTACTCTGTCATGAATGTTTGCAGCAGTGAAGTGAATGTGGGGTTTAGTGGCGCTCCAAGCTGCGCCAAGAATGTTTGCAGCAAGCAACTCCCGTTGAATGTTTTCCATGGATACATGGTTCGGAAGGTGGGTATTCATCTCGGACGTTACCTATGGCAGTGCAGTCTTGCGTTTTCGGATGACTTTTCTCTTAAACACCCGCCTCTCATGGTCCTTCGACGTTCGCTCACTATTGTGCTTCTCAGAAGACATCTTGCGCAAATTTATGTGGACTTTCATTAACTCTTGACAGAATGGTTTTTGAAACACCCACAAGGTTGGATGTTCTGGACATGGACGCTCCTTCTAAGAGAGTTCCAACTAGCATCATTTTTTAAAGTTAAATAGGTCGGATGTAATGACGCTTTGCTAAGAACATAATTTGTTTATACAACTTTTAACACGCACTGCCAAATGCTGAATTGATACCTTCCCCTTTACCATCGCTAGGTAGCCTACTGTTGTGACACGTGATGGTCGTTTATTTGAAGGTCAAAGGGGAACTCATTTTTAAATGTGTGGATGTTCCTATTATTTTGCCCTTTACCTGTAAATAGTATTCATCACTGTAAAGAAGTATTATGGAATGTTCTGTATTTTCTTTTCATGTCTAAAATTCGTATTTGTTAATTGTCTTTCAGTTTCGTTTACATTGATATTAAACAAAATATCATTTTAGTGAAATCTATCGCCATTCAAAGTTGAACTCTGAAGCTTGTTATCTTCCTCTGTATCACATTTTTGATAATTAATGAAGTACAACAATTTTATTCAGCAGTGTTGTTCATTTCAAAGCCCTAAATGCTTTTAATTAAATACAAAAAAGTTTGATATAATTAAAAAAAATACGTTAATGTGTTCTGATTGATAAAATAAGAAAAGAAAGAAACATTTGATGTGAAATAGGTACTGAATTTTCCTAAACTGTGAATTGTGGAATAATTCGCGATATGTTTTAGTAAGAAATGTCGCATTTTTCTAAGAACAATCAGAAAATATTTCATTTCATTTTTATTTCATTGTGGTCGAACAAATCAGTCTTATATCATGAATATTTATCATTCGATAAGGTGTGTTGAATGTTTTTTTTTACATTCGAAACTTATCTTGTCTCCTTTTTAGATTGAATGTTAGTATGAAGCTGACTACTGTGCTGTAGGGCCTGGGTTCGAATCCCGGAGTGGAAGTTTCTAAACGCATAGTTCCTCTGCTGCAAGGGTGATACTGCAAACAACCATCAAGCCGCAAGTCATCTCGTGAGGTTGGTGGAAGAGGGAAAAAATGGAAAGATCCTGACCACCTCAAGGATGTTCTCCTTTTCAAAATTGGGGTGGAACCGAGCTAAATTGTACTGTTACCCGTATGGTGCTCAAAGCTATATCTACAATAGGCGTGTATCTAACCCGCTGGCTCGATGAATTTCGTGAGCCTCGATTTGACACCGTCAGACAGATGGCATTGGCAGCAACCGAGAACTGGTGTAATAATTATATTTTTTAACGTTTGGAAACTTTTTTTAGAAATTTAAACGAAATGTATTCATTTAAAAAGTATTGATTGCAAATGTACCAATTTCTAAAGGATTATGTAACTCCTAAATATTAATGTAATGCAAAGATAAAATTTAAAAATAGAATTATTGAAATATGAAGAAAACTCAATAAAAACAATTGGGTTAGTTTAGTGATATAGAAGTGATAACCATTGTAGTTACATTGTAAGTGCGATATATAATTCAGCGTTACTTTTTTTTCTATTTTACGTAAATATATTTAGCTCAAAAAATGATTTTGAAAAAAAATTTAACACTTAAATTATGATACATTATTTTTCAATCTTTTTATAAAAGTATCATATAATATAAATCTTAACATAAATTCATCTAGTGTTTTAAGACCGTATTCTGATTCATTTTAATTAAACTGTGGTGAAAGAGAGGTTTAATGTACATGTTTGTTTATATATCGTATTAATAATTTTAAGTACATGTTGAAAGTAAAAGAAATTTTTATATCTAAATAATTTTCGAACATTCACTAACACTAAAAAATGATATGTGTTCTATAATAAGGATTATACAATATCTGAGAAGCACTGATTAGTTTTGTTTTCTCTTTATTACATTTTAGTTCACTGTAGTTATTTCATTAGGATTGCATTTAAATGATCAAAAACTGAAAATTCAGACACTTAAACTAATATATGTTATTTTTAATTAGTGTTATTCAAACTAGTTTTTATCCTAAATGAGAAAATTCTTTTCCCCATGTAGTCTCACTCCACAGTATAATATTTATTTTAATGAAAACTAAGTTTATAGAGAACTTAAACATTAAAAAACTCATTTATTTTTATAAAGAGTATGCACAGTTAAATCTAAATTATCGAGTTAAATTGCTATTATTTTTAGTTTAATCTAATAAAAGGAAAACTCTTCTTTCGTTTATTTTATATTTTATAGTCTTACAGATTATACATCAACTTGCTTTACATTACTCGTTAATGAAATGTAAATATTTATATAAATAATTTAAACACATTGTAATGAGGTTATAATTTACTTTAAAGGTTAATTTGTTTTGTTATGATAGCTAAAAGAATAAAATTATTTGCCAAAAATAATTAAATGATTCATTTGTCAAAATTATATTTTTGTAAGCAGAATGCTTTTGTCTTATACGTATATATATATATATATATATATATATATATATATATATATATATATTATATATATATATATATATATATATTAAATATATAATAATATATATCGAAAAAAGTCCGTAAAAACTTTAAAAATTCATAAAATCCGGAGAAATGAACGAAAAAAAACTGTTTCAGGATCACCATTAGTATGTCACGGGATTTTTTTAAGCTAGAAAAAATAATTCGAAAATCATCCGGTAGTGTTACAAGCGTCTGTGGGACTTATGCAAATTAGAATAAAAACCTTTGCTCTCAATGAATCCACATTCATTTCACCATTACAAACAGTGAATGTGAACAAGGATGCTCAGTGCGTCGGATAAAGCTTTGTTAGTGAAGTGCATGAACGAGGAATCAGCGACCATTGCCTTGCGTAAATTCCGAGTTCAGAAAAATGGAAAGAAAAGGCCAACACCTGCAGGTCTCTTAAAGCTTGTTTAAACGTTTTGAGGAAACTGGAAAGCTGGAGGATCGAGCACGAGCTGGACGACTATGCTTGAAAGAAGCACGTGCAGCCTGCATTGCTGTCGAAATGGAAGCGATTGCGTCCTTCAGAGACCAGCAGTGCTCGTGAAACTGCCAGACGATTGGGCTTACCACCATCATCTGTCCAATATTCTTCGTCCAATCCTCCATCTGTATACAAATTGCAATCGTGCCATGAACTTTTGCCAGCAGATACCGCACAGAGGGAAGCATTTGCGAAGTGGGCCTTCTCTAAAATGGAACAGGATCCCACATGGGCTTTTAACATCTTGTGGACAGATGAAGCTTTCTCGCCCATGGTGACGTTAACAACCATAACTGTCGTATTTGGGCGACCTCTAATCCACGTGAGTACACGACCATTGCATTCCCCAAAAGTGACAGCATGGTGTGGTTTTACGGGTTCATTTATCATAGGACCCTTCTTCTTTGAAACGCAGCGCCCAGTAAATGGATGGATAACAAAACGATAAATGCTCAGCGTTATCTAACGTTTCTGTGGGAGGCTGTCGTGCCATATTTAATTCAACGAGGTCAGATTTCGAATGTCACGTTCATGCAGGATGGAGCAACCAGTCACACTCTAACCCGGTTAAGGGATCGCCGGGAAGACACAAATCGTTATTAATGTTCGGTCTCCAGATTTAACACTGGCAGACTTCTGGTTGTGGGGATATTTGAATCTCACGTGTATCTATCCGGTCCATCAAGTCTGTCGGAACTGAAAGATGCGAAGAAAATACATCCGGACATGTTGCACTGCCGTTGCTGTTCATTCTGGAGTGTTCTCCCCTGAAAGTCATGGAAAATTTGTAATAAAGTTGTGAAAGTTTTCTCGCATTGTTTCTTTGATTTGCGTACATCAGCGCCACCTACCGGATGATTTTCTTATTTTTTTCTAAAAAAAATCTGACAATAGCATGATCCTGCAAAAAGTGTTTTTTTTTTGATTTCTCCGATTTTTTGAAAAAAATTTTTTGGATTTTGCCCAAGTATATATTAAATAAGAAAATTATATATATATATATATATATATATATATATATATATATATATATATAATTTAATCTGTAATAACACTTGAATTATTTAATATCCAGTCCTTCAGGACAACCGTGTAATTATTTTAATTGGGTAACTCGCCTACTGGGGACTTTAGAAACTATATCCATCCACCTCCAAAATCATGTGATGTCGCGCTGCATATAAATAACGAGATTGGAAAGTTTTTTGTGTTTAATGTCCTTTGTGTTGTAGTTCCTTTACCTGTGCTGTGTCGTCTATACTTTTATGTTTGTAATATGCCTAAGTGTTTCAAGAAGTGCAATAAATTGGAGTTAATAAATTACAAGACTGCCTCTTCGATACTACAGTAATTGTCCACTCGACAAGTATTACAGGAATCACTCACCACGACCACGCAATGTCCTTTCGTCGTTACAATAGTATCCACTCGCCATGACAAATTATGCCCCCTTATAAGTTTTATTATAGTTTACTCGGCAGGATCGCCGGAAGAACAAATGATTAATGTTCAACATGTGGGAAAGAGAAATTAATGAGTCAAAATTATCACAACCAAAATAAAGAAAAAAAGTCTCTGAATGTGTTCATTCAAGTGTTCTAAACAGGAAAATTTCCGTTTTCTCGCTTCGTCGAAAAGCTTAAATCTTCCTAATCTGCAATAGCATGCACCAGGAAAAAAAAGTGTTTCAATTGAAAATATTTTGAAAAAAATGTTTTTGGATATGTCTTGAAAGATTGTGAAAACGAAAAGCCTGGACGACGTATATATATATATATATATATATATACAAACAACCATGACAAATGTGTTTTAGATACGTTGAGTTTTTCAGAAAAGCTGCAACGCAAGCGATTTTCTGAGAACAATAGCATCCACTGAGACAAAATGCAGGCTTTCCAAGTTTTATAATTATAAATACATAATAAAACAGTCTGATTTTGTCGTACGGCAGCGGATGAATTATTATTAACAAAAGAACAGGGTGTGGCCGGTGGTGAGTGATTTGTGTTACGTGGCGAAACGACTCCGGTAGTGAAGGTAATCCAATTCAAAACACATAAACATAAAGCCTGGATGACATTAAACATGGAAAAACAACAAACAAATAATTCGCACGGCAGCTGGCTGGCTGCATGTTTACTGAGAAAAGAGTGAAATTATTTCCAGAGTCGCGCTATTTATATGCATCAGAACATCACGTGATTTGTTTGTGTGTTGAATATATTTCATATATATGTGTGGGTAACCAATTTATAATTACGCGTGTGTTTAAGGAATGGACCTTAAATAATGAGCTATGATGTTTTGTGTTTATATGCATATATATATGTGTATATGTGTTTGTGTGTTTATATGTATATATGTGTGTGTGTGTTTGTGTGTTTATATGTATATATATGTGTGTATGTGCAGTGGTGCCAATTTAAAAATTTAGCAACTGCTTTGCATAAAGCTCTGAAAGTGAGTTACAGACAAAATCTAATTAGACAAAATTAAATGTATTATGAATTTTTTTAAAAAAAACTATGACAGATGAAAAATATTGTCGCGATAAATTCTCAGAAGTATTAAACATGACCAAAAATGAATTTAATCTACTAAGTGAGCTACTGCAATTCTGAAATATTTGAACAATATCCATGTTGTTTAAGAATTTAATCTGATTTCAAATTTAACATTTTAGCAACCTAACTATCAAAATTTAGACATGTGTTGATTTCTTTTATGTAATATATTCCAAACAATAAATTTATCGTGGTGTACTCTTCATACAACACACACACATTAACAGTTTAATTCATTAAGTTAATCGCGTCCGTCACGTGATTACTCATCAGAGTTATGAACTTACTTTTAGGTAAATGGATAAAGGAACGTGTTTCGAAATAGAATGGACGTTAATTGGGAACGATTAAATACCGGTAGAAAGTAGCATTCGCGTGAAGGTTTAACGAGGAATGGTGTTTCAGTGATCATATAAAAGCTTTACTCTTTACGCGCTACTTTAAGGTAACAGGAAATAAGTACTTAAATGTACAATAAGGCACGCGTTTGGAGTCTTGTATCATATGGCCAAATTATGTTTATTCTTTAGAAACACATGCTATATAAACATAAGACATCTAATGTACTTTAAATTATATATTTCTTAAATTATATATTTATGTCCTATGATGTTGTATAGCATATGTTTTAGTTGTTGTGTCAGTAACTGCCTATTAAAAAGTAATTTTTTTTTCGGTTTATTTCCAATGTTTAAGGAATCCAAATCTGGTTTGTTTGTTTTTTTTTTTTCTTTTTTTTTATTATTTTAGGTTAAATAAATTAAATTTTTTCTAAAAGTTAAGAAAATGACCTTCCAATTTTCCTAATTCAATCCATTTGATTTCTTAGAAGAGAAATTAAAAAACTGCTAAATTTAACAGTTAACATGAAGAACATACTTTTCTCCACTGCTTAACTATCCTCTTTTTTCAAGTATTATAAACAGTAGTACACCCCAATTCTCTGGCAAATAAAGCCACTTAGAACTCCTCCATCGTTCCAATAAATGCAAAATATGCAGAGCAACCTTTGCTAATACCATCTGCAGTATTCATCATAACAAAAATATATTTTACCAGGTTTCTTCAGAATTAAATTTTAATACATCTTTTACTGTATTGAGAACATAGATCCATCGCAAATTTTATCTTGTTATCCAAGCAAGCATAGCTGGAAATTACTTCTCCAGCTCATGTAGAGATACTGTCCTTAGAATTAACTTTTTTTACAAGAAACGCCATTCTTGTCTATGCAAATAACTTGTTTCACAGAACACACGTAAATAATGCTTCTTTATCTACTTTACTTCTTAATTTCACCTGAAACTTAGACAAAAAAGTACGTATGTGTGTGTGTTACTTATTTTTGTAAAAGAAATATTAAACTACATTTATACTTACATTTTTCAATAAATATTTTTTAAATCTATTAAAGTCACGTTTAATGGATATATAATACCCATCAAATCAAGGATTCTTTGAGCAGCATTTGAAAAATATATTTTCAATTCTTTTTCGCTCAATAAACAATTTATCAAAAGTCGAAGTAGCCATTCAAGGTTATTTCTCACTTTGTTACATATAAATTTAAGATTGTTTGTAGAGATCAGAAAGGCTTGAATGTGCATATGTTGTATCCCTTTAAGACCCGACCCGCACAAAAAATCGCAAATATATCGATTGAGCCGGTTTGTAGAAAAAGTGAAGTATTACTCTTATCAACAGACAATGGTTGTGGTCTATGTTTTACTTACAGCTGGCAAATCTTGCTTTCTTTTCAAATACAACGAAAACACGTTTTCCTTTTAGCTGTTCTAAAAAGGCAATTATCAATGTATTTCTAATTGTTTCGATACAAATTTTTGCATTAATGTTTAAATAATTGTAAAATAGAAGAAATAGTAACTATACGCTATTAATGTGGCTTGTAGGACTCGGACAGCTCACGGCAGCTGTAAAGTAAGTACTTGCTATGCGAATTTTCTTTTCTGTTTCAATAATTTTGATGAAAGCTTACATAGAAGAGAAATATATAGTTGCATAACTAATACCCCATTTTCTTGGGGGTTGCCATGGATGAGCCCCTTTTTTTCTTCCTCTCTCTCTTTTTGCAATTAATTTACTTTTTCATACGTTTGCTTAGGAGTATAGCCTCCCCACATATATATCTGCATCCATATCTATTCCCCCTTCCCACGAAAAATAAATCTTGGTTTCCCGGTGGTAGTTAGTATGATGTAGTTTAAATATATATATTTTTAAATAATAAAATTTTCTGATACATTTTACTCAGTTTCATGGAATACACTGTTAACTTTTAACCAAAAACTTTTTCAGGTGTCTAAAAGGAGAATTCTCACATAAGATATTTTTCAATTGATGAATAAATCAGATTAGAATTTAGTGAGCTCTCCGATGACGACAATGCTGCAAACAAAACGTATGGATCGCGTATACTGGAAGGAGATTCAAGTTCCGATGAGAGTGATGAAGAAACACTTGGGAATATTTGAAATGGAAAGACAATTTTGAATTAATCTTTACCATAAAAGTCTCCTGAACACATTCAATACATTTATTTAGGTGTTGCAAATTCTTGGTTTCTGTGCAAACAAGATGCAATATCAAATAAAATTCCTCTAAAAATCAAAATTGATCACTTAAAATTTAAGTTAGAGATAGTTGAGGCGTTATCAACCTCTCCACCTACAAACAAAAGTATTTTAACTGATGGTGAAGATAACAGTGTTGTAATTCCACTCGCAAAAAGATCGAAGCGTTATAATCCACTTCCTATACATGTTATAGCTTTTACCTTGGTCATTCCAGGATAAAAGGCTTCACATTTAAAGCCATTTTTGATGTGTTGATGACATTTCAAGGCTTCGCAAGTGCGGATTTGAAAATTACGAAAGCAGTTCGAAAAGATGTTGTGAAAAATGCAATGGTTATTTATACTTGTCTAAAACAAAACAAAAGATTTTTACAGTAAATAAATAATAAATTAATAAAAGAGTTAATTATACATCAATAATTTCATTATTTGTAACAATGTTAGTTGATTAGCTTCTTCTACCAACTTAGAGCTAAAAATGCATAACTCGTAAAATTTCATAGGTGACCTGTTTCACATATAACGTCCAACCCGCACGATCAGGCGGGTTCCGTCTATGTTCCGGGGGCTGGGAATTTTTTTTTGTTATTTTTCCCAAAGTCATTGGGGTCCATATAGTATTAATAACCAGAATAATTTAAAATTTGAAGATAAAAATAATTCGGGTTTAAAGGGGTATACCTCTAACATCAACATATCTGACCATAGTTCATCTGAGACCATATTTGGACGATAAATATAGCATCATTCGCAAATAGCATCGATCATTGCTGATTTGTCTGACCACGAGCAACAGGATCTCACAAAATACCATGCAT
>BMAU01012019.1:77500-94150 GCA_019973935.1 Trichonephila clavipes | reverse complement strand
TTGCTTTTTCCATTGTTCGTCTTTTTGATATTCCAAACATTGTTTATCAAACATTCAAGAAAACTCTCCAAACTACTAAACTTATTAAGATCAAATTCAGGAAAAAAGAAAGTTTCCCTGGATGTGTTGACTGGTGACTCCTGCCGGAAAGAGTCGTCTTCCATGGTAGTATCGTTTTCAATGCAGTCGCTCGTTCGAAAAAAAAATTGTTGAAGTTAATTCGTTTGGTTTTCCTCGCGTATTTTGCAGTTCGTTAATTCATCCTACCGGCTCTTGACAGGACCCAGGCCTGCTGGTAAAATGAGGAGATCATCATCTTCACAATATTCCTTTATTACGCTTTCATCATATATGATCTAACATGGCGGACCTTTTTGCCGCGCAACCGGGCGTTACCAAATACAACATTGCAGCGAGGAGACACCAGCCAAGTCCTTCCTAGTATGCGTTCGCCTTCGTCAGCGCTCGTTGCTCCTTTTTAACAGGCTTGTTTACTCATAAATCCTTACGCGATGGTAAAGAGTTCGCTCTATTTTCATTTATTACTTCCTTAATTTTTGAACCTAAACTTTTCAAACCTGACATATATATATATATATATATATATATATATATATAATTCCCTCTAGCATCCTTTTTAATTAACTCTTTTTAATAATATTTAAACTAGCTTTAATTCATTGGTTCAAAACTAACGCCTTCATCTTAATCGTAATCAATTAGCATCCGAAATCCCTGCCCCGCGCATTTTAACTAGTCAAAGCTCTTATTACAAAGCAGTCACGCGATTGTCATGCGAAAGCGAAAATTTTTTGTGATCCTTCTCTTTGCCTCCAACTCATCGTCTTGAATATGTGCAAATAGCTGCAGCTCTTTTATAATTTATGTCTTTGTGTGTTCGTATGATTATTATGAAGTCGTAATGCCTTTGTTGTTTCATATCAAAACAGTAAGATGAACGTCCACTCTGATGATGTTTTCTGTGAAACCCCCTATGTAAATGAACGAATACACCAACACCGGCCAACGTCATTATATACATACATATATATATAGTAATACTCTTAAATTACGCGATAAGTGGGACGAGTGTTAATCGCGTAAGTCGAATTTACGTGAGTCAGAGCATAATTTCGTATGTAAATGCATATAAATTGTTTTTAGTTAAGGTCGGAGACGAAAGAGAATTTTAATTAAAGAAAAAAATGTTTGGTAAATTCTTACTCGAGACACTATACAAAATTGCATTTTGAAATAAAATGTTTCACATAAAACCTAATAAGGTAGTCAAATGCTCAAAAATTTCGTTTCCACTTAAAATTTCTTCATAGCATGTTCATAATAGTTTTATTTCTCGTTTTGTTGAAAAAATACGCTCTTTGTTGGAGTCTATATTTTTTCATAAATTTGTAACCCTTTTTTAATTAAACGGAGGCCCAAAATCAAATTCCGACCTGATTCGATCTTCTGATTGAACTGGGATGAAAGAAGTACTTCAATGTCTTGTTGTTGCTAATACATTTCTATGAGCTCATTAATTGTCAGCTCCACTTCTCAATTGTAAGAATCCAGCAATTTTGTATGTTATCACTACTCATTTCTAAATTTATTTGCCTGTCAAGATTGCGATAACTTCTTCAATCACATTACCAATTTCATGAGGCTCTGTCATTGGAATCATCGGGGGAGGGGGGGTTGAATTGACGCGATTTAAAAATCATGTAACTCCGGGTTCGCGTAAGTCGCGGAAGCACAAGTCAAAGTAATTTCTGTATATTTGAATTGTGAAGAATAAAAATTCTCGGACAAAAGAAACATAGCATGGTCAACAATTTAAGAGGACACAGTGCGATTAAATTAACAAAATTCTGTGAAAAAATCAAATGTAGTTTTTCTAGCTTAAATTATTCTTCATATACTTTTCCATAACCTCAAACAATTTAAAAGCTCAAAACTTAAAAAAAAAACGTAGAATTATGATAGCGTTTACATTTGTTTTTATTCACATCACTATGGGAAATCAAAACTTTAAACTTACTTATCTCAGAAAGGTAAAATAATTAGTTTGTCTTTTTAAAATACTAAGACATTTTTTTTCTATTTGTGTCTAGTGCTTTGATTTTTTTTACCTATTGCTAATAGTACATGTAACAAATGCTGGTATGTATTTTTGAATCAAAGCAGTAGTTTTTACAAAAATAATTGAATTTAGAATTATTTTTTTACACATTTTTTAAGGAATTTTCAATAGTCATTCATAAAAAGAAGTATTGTACGAACACCAACCATGTTATCGCAAAACTCATACCAACTTTTGTTATACATAGTTTGGCGTACTTGCAAATCAAATTTCCCGCATGTACGTAAATTTTTCTAGGAGGAGTAGCATTTTAAAATCATCTCACAATTTGTTTTCCATAAAAAAATAAAATGGCTAGCTTTTTATGAAATTTTGAGCACAAAATCTGTCTACATAGTATATGCACATGGAATGCAACCAAAAAAATTTTGAAAATCCTTAGATTAAAAAATCTTGCGTAAATTGTAGCATGTCCCCTTAACCCTTTACAAATCCGTATTAAGTATAATTCCCACTAACTTCATTAATTTTTAATTATTAATGGGAAGCTTTTTCCCCTCCTATGATGTAATGAGATTATTGGAGATGTAGATCGCTTTAATCAACTTCGAGAAGAATGTAAAATTGGGCGATGTTTCCAAAAACAGTGGCTTCAAATCCTTTACTTCCTAAATGACTGGCAATTATAAGTGCTCTCAATGTCTGGGAAGTAACTAGAAGAGATTCCAGACCTCAAGATTAATTTAATTTTCCAATTTGCATTTTCAAGTTATAAAGGGTTAAAATGCAAGATCATGATATTTTTTAATTAAATTCTGGTTGTTGTTTTTTTTAAAAAAAGTCTTATTTCACAAAAAAAAAAAAAAAAAAAAATCTCCTTTTTAAACTCAATTTTTTTCGTAGGAAAAATTGCATCATTTTCAAAGAATGTAACTGTAACAATCGTATTTTCATGTGTATCATTTTGAATTTATTAATTTCAAAAATTAATTCTATTTCTCTGATAATGATTTAAGTAAAAATTCCTTTTTCTTTTTTAAAGTAAAAACTTCCTTTACAAAACAGGTCTAATATTCTCTCCATGGTAAAATATTCCGTATTCTTCATCCTTTTAAGAAAATTGAAATTAATCTCCGCATTTTTCATCTTTTCTGGAAACATGTTGTTCTCTTTTTTTACAACTCTCATTCTATTTAACCAATATGAGGAAAAAGCATCCTTCAAAAAAATATTGAAATTGATCGGATGAGTCAATGTTAGATTTATATTTCATTTGTAGCAATGCTGTTTTTAGTGCACTTAAAAAATTGTGCATTTACATTAAAATGTTATGCATTCATGCAGATTTTTTTTTTATTTTGGAAGGAAAATTTCATGATGTGATATATTAATCTAACAATTTTGTTAAAAGTATAGAGATGGAGATTTTGTGTTTACAAGAAAAAAGACTTCGTGAGGCAGACTATTTTTAAGGAACAATAAATTTTATGAGACTTTATTTATGTATGTTGCATTAAGTGTCTTGTTTTATATATATATATATAATGTAATAGTTTCTAATATTTATGATAAAAGAGAAGATTTTAATTTCAATATAATAAAAGTTCCGTATTGGGAGAGTAATGTACATATTTCTATATTCAGAAATATTGTTATTAATTTTATACAACGCAATAAATTTCTGGTGTCAAAAAATCAACAATAATAAATAACTATAAACATTTTACTAAATATTGCTTAAATCAGAAATACCCAATTAATTTTATTAATAGTTATATGAATAAAGCTATTCAAAATTGTAAGGATTAAAAATTCTTAGATTAATAATGGTTTAATACTATAAATTTACACATTTCATAGTTATAGTTACCTCCATTTGCTATTATTAGATAAAATTACTTATTGTTATTTAATTCATATGTAATCTAGTGTCACTAAAGTTATGGTATTTTGTAATTCTTTTATTAATTTTTTGTTTTCTATTCTTTTATACTTTTGTTATGTGCTACATTTCAGCCATTCACATGCTTTAAATCTGCATTAGGTCCAGAATCTGGCAATAACTTATTTATTGCACTCAGATTTAGCGTGGTATCTGCATTTTCAAGTGCAATTTTAAAGTAAGTTACCTCTATTTTGTAATCTATGGATGTGCACATATCGTATCCCTCCTATATTCATTAATGACGTAATGCCAAGAGAGCGCCACCTATCTGACAAGGCGGTTCGAGGATAACGAGTAAACCAGACTGGAATAGAACGATTGCGCGGGAGACGACCGAGAGAAGCGACGGCGATGAGACGATGACGAGGGCGCTGGAACGAAACGCCTCGTGGAATCCAACGATCTAATGATGTTTCGATTACTTTTTACTAACTTTTAGCCCTCCCTTGTAAATAATTCCCCTTAATAAATGTATATTTAACTCAATCTGGCCGTTGTCACTCTCTATATATGGGGCTCGGCCTTTCCCTTAACTTAAAATCCCCTAGAAAACCGAAGTAAAAGGACGATGACGATGCAAGATAAGTGAATTTATTCAATGTGTTCTTCAATGTGTGTTGGACGATTTTATTCAAATTCAAGCGCATTTATTCTTCAAAGCGTTTTTCAACGTGTGTTTGACGATTTCATTCAATTTCAAGTGTTGTGTGAAAATTCACGATTGTGAAGATATTTAGTCGATAATTTTGCCGACACATCAAGATTTTCTTCAACACTATTATACATTCATGAAAGTTAATATTCAACAATCAAGACGTTGTATGCAAAAGTTTACCGTGAGTTTTTATTTCCATTGTTTTTTACAAACTCTCAGTGATTGTGAAAATATATTTTGAAACTGCTAATGTGACTGTGATACGATATATTTTTTTTAACTTGTACAACTGCTACTAGTGACATTTTATTCTAGACTTTAATCTTTTCATAGCGTATTAATTTTTTTTTTTCTGTGTTGAAATATTTTACTCATATATCATTTTAAGTGATCTGCAAATATTTGTATATTTTACGTATTTTGGTTCAATTTAAGTGATTTATTATGTCTTACTTAACACTGAATGATATCCCAGTTATCGCGCAAGCTTTGAAATTTGGCAATACGCAAAATGTAAAATTATTGTATTCTGTTGTTTTTAACGATCACCCATTCAGTAGGACCTCTAGAGAACAATTGCGAAAGTTTACGGGTTTCGCACAAGATTTTGATATTGAAGACTACTCCGCCGTTATTTTAAAAAAATTTAACCTACCCGATTTAATCTGTTTAGCTAATTTTTTACAACTAGAAACAAATGGAACTGCCGAAGAACTTTGTAATAATATTTTGTTTTCACTAGCTGATTTATCCGCTTTTCATAATAAATTAAATACACGAGATGTAGAAGAATGCCCCCCGCGGGATGCAGAAAATTCCTTTGCTTCCCCCCACTTTCTACAGACAGGAAATCGGCTGACGCACTTAACCAAATTAATGAGTCAGCTGTTCCCTCTATTTCGAAAAACGATTTATCGTGGCTTTTTGTTAAAGATTTACTTCTAACTCTTCGTTCTTTCAGTGCAGATGACTCATACTCAATTGAACATTTTTTTTTGATGTGGAGGAAAATTTAACGTTTTGCCCAATAACCGAACAACAAAAAATTGTTTTTGTAAAACGGCTTTTGACAGGAACTGCAAAATTATTTATTCAATCTCAGCGTGGTATAAACTCTTACAGTTGTATAAAAACATTACTTATTCAGGAATTCGGAAAAAATTAAATCAAGCTCAATTGCATAAGGAATTACAACATAGAAAAATGCGGCCTAATGAAACGGTATTCCAATATTTAGTCGCTATTCGGGAATTAGCGAATCGAGGTCAAGGGTTTCTCGACGAAACTTCAATTATGGAATATTGTATTAATGGAATCCCCGATTCTCCTTCAAATAAGCTAATATTATATGGATGTACAACAATTCAGGAATTTAAAGAAAAATTAGGAATTTATGACAAAATATTTCAAAATAAAAGCAAAAATCACTCTTATGATACGTCGCGTAGTCCAAACTTTAGTAGCCAACGCCGTGATGTTGAAAGTACACTTCATAAACATCGAAATGATAGATATCCAAAATTCAATGCACCAAAGCCTAATTCAAAATTTGAGAATAAAAATTTCAGAGATAGGAATCACGTAACTTGTTTTAATTGTTCGGGATCCGGTCATATTTCTAAATTTTGCCCAGATAAACATCGTGGTCCAAAGTGTATATTATGCGAAAATTTTGGCCATAAATCTGATGCTTGTCCTCAAAAAAATATCCCTTCTTCTAATAATGTTGATGAAATTACCCCATTAACTACTATGTGTAAAGAAGTTAAAATTTTATCTAAAAAAATATTATCTTTAGTTGATACCGGAAGTCAAGTAACCTTAATGAAAGAAAGTGTATGGAATCAATTAGGCTCCCCTTCTTTAATAAATAGTGGTAATATACTAACTGGTTTTGGCCTTTCAAAAACTCATGTAATTGGTTCGTTCAACTCAACTGTTTCAATTGACAACCAAGACTTTCCTGTTAAAATTAATGTTGTCCCCAACCACTCAATGAACTTTGATATTATTATTGGTTGTAATCTAATTAAACAAGCTAATTTGACTATCACCCCTGATAGTGTTATGTTTTCTAAGCTACAAAACGAAGTATCCGACGCTTCTCCACAACCATTTGTTTTCGCAATTACTGACGACATTCCTAAATTTGATATTGGCCCTGAAATTCCAAAACAAACTCGTAATGATGTTGAGGCATTACTCGTATGTTATAGGCCGAATAAAATTAAAACGACGGATATTGAGTTAAGCATTACCGTGACGGACGACAAACCAATTTATCATTCTCCAAGACGGTTACCTTTTACTGAACGTGATATAGTAGATAAACAAATAGATGAATGGATACAAAATGGTGTTATTGAACCATGTTCATCTGCTTATGCTAGCCAAGTCCTAGTAGTCCGCAAAAAGACGGCAGTCCACGAGTCTGCATTGATTTTCGAAAATTAAATCGTGTGTTAGTTAAGGATCACTATCCTCTGCCCCTCATTGAGGATATTTTAGATAAACTTCAGGATACTAGAGTTTTCAGTACCATTGATTTACGTAATGGTTTTTTCCATGTGCCTGTTAACAAACAGAGTCGCCCATATACCTCCTTTGTAACACAAAATGGTCAATTTCAGTTCCTTAAAATGCCTTTCGGACTCTCTACATGCCCTTCAACGTTTCAACGTTTTATCAATACAGTTTTTCGTGACTTAGTTGTTCAAGGAATTGTTCTCCCTTACATGGATGATATAGTTATCCTTGCTAAAAATGAATCTGAGGCTATTGAGAGACTCAAAAAAGTTCTTCAAGTGTCCAGTGATTACGGATTGGAAATAAATTTTGATAAATGTCAATTTCTGCATAGGAAAATTGAATTTTTAGGCCATATTATTGAAAATAATAAACTTTTTCCTTCCCCTTCTAAAACTAAATCAGTTGTCAATTACCCCGAACCAAAAACAACTAAAGAAGTTCAACGTTTTTTAGGTCTCACTGGATATTTTCGTAAATTTATCCCTGCTTATTCTGTAATTGCTAAGCCACTTAGTGATCTTTTACGTAAAGATACTCCTTTCAATTTTGATGTAAAACAAAAAGCTTCCTTTGACGAGTTAAAACGTTTGCTCTGTCAGAAACCTGTCTTAGGTATATATCGACAAAATTGTGAAACCGAAATACATACTGATGCATCAATCGACGGACTTGCTGCTGTTTTATTACAAAGATTCCCCGATGATAATTCCTTACATCCTATATATTACATGTCTAGAAAAACGTCCGAAACGGAGAGAAAATATACCAGCTACGAACTCGAAGTTTTAGCAATCATAGAAGCTCTCAAAAAATTTAAAGTGTACATTTTAGGAATGCCTTTCAAAATAATTACTGATTGTAATGCATTTACAAAAACTATGAGTAAGAAAGATCTAAACACACGAATCGCGCGTTGGGCCCTGAATTTACAAGATTATGATTACACCATTTTACATCGCTCTGGCTCACAAATGGCCCATGTCGACGCTTTAAGTAGAATACAGGTTTTAACAAACCAGTGTAATGATTCTATTGTGCATAGGATAAAAGAATCTCAAGAGCTGGACCCACACATTCTTTCCATAAAAGCTCTTCTTCAAAAGGGTCCATATGATAACTACTGTATTAAAAATAATATACTATATAAATTTATTGACGGTGCCGAAGTCCTTGTTATTCCCGACGAGATGCAGCATCACTTTATCAAAAATGCTCACGACAAAGGACATTTTTCAGTTAAAAGAACTCTAGAACATATAAAAAATAAATATTTTATACCGCAACTTCAATCCAAAATTGAAAAATATATTTCTAATTGTGTAACATGTATATTGAAAAATAAAAAGTCTGGTAAACAAGAAGGATTTCTCCATCCTCTTGTCAAAGATGATATACCACTAAATACATACCATATCGATCATCTTGGTCCTTTAGCAACTTCAAGTAAAAACTACAAATTCATTTTAGCTGTCATTGACTCTTTCACTAAATTTGTTTGGTTATACCCCACAAAAACTACATCTACTTCTGAGGTAATAAAAAAATTAGACATTCAAAAAACTACATTTGGAAATCCTCGTTTTCTTATCACTGATCGTGGAACTACTTTCACTTCTGACGAATTCCACACTTATTGTTCGGAACAAAAAATTACACTTCACCATATTACTACAGGTTTGCCACGTGCTAATGGTCAAGTAGAACGCATTAATCGAACAATTATTCCTGTCTTATCTAAGATGTCAGAAGACGATCCCACGAAATGGTTCAAACATGTTCCTTCACTACAAGAAGTCTTAAACTCAACATTCCAACGAAGCATTAACACCACTCCTTTTGAATTACTCTTTGGAACACAAATCAATAACAAGACTGATTTGCGCATTCAACAATTAATCGACGAACAACTACAACTCGAATTTAATGAAAACAGAGAACTCCTACGTAAAGCGGCAAAAACGCAAATACTTAAAGTGCAAAATGAAAACAAAAAGTCTTATAATCTTCGACGAAAATCTCCTTATTTATACAGTGTTAAGGACTTAGTTGCTATTAAAAAAACGCAACAAGGACCTGGACAAAAACTCTGCAATAAATTTATCGGTCCATATAAAATAACACAAGTAAAACCTAACGATACCTACAACGTCGAAAAATGTGGAAATTTTGATGGCCCAACCAAAACAAGTACTTGTGCCGAATACTTGAAACCATGGCCTAACAAATGAATGTTACATTACGAACGCAAACTTTTACTTTAACATTTTTTTTTTTTCGACATTATCACCATACTCAAGATTGCTTTGTATTGTTTGTCTTCTTTCCATCTGTATACCTATTTTTTTTTTCTTTATTATTAGTTTTGATTTTCTGATACATATTTGTCTGTTTTAATAATTGTTTTATTTGTAAGTTTATTTCCTCTAGCTTTTCAGTTTTATTTCATGAAATTTTGAAATACACTGTATTTTACATGCGAGGACGCATGCTTGGTCATGATGGCCGATGTAGGAATGGATGTGCACATATCGTATCCCTCCTATATTCATTAATGACGTAATGCCAAGAGAGCGCCACCTATCTGACAAGGCGGTTCGAGGATAACGAGTAAACCAGACTGGAATAGAACGATTGCGCGGGAGACGACCGAGAGAAGCGACGGCGATGAGACGATGACGAGGGCGCTGGAACGAAACGCCTCGTGGAATCCAACGATCTAATGATGTTTCGATTACTTTTTACTAACTTTTAGCCCTCCCTTGTAAATAATTCCCCTTAATAAATGTATATTTAACTCAATCTGGCCGTTGTCACTCTCTTGTGATTACATATGTTGATAAGGTCTCTGCTAATTATGCCATAATTTGTAAATACTTTTACAGTAAATTATTAAGTAACCACATTTTAAATAATAATTCATTTCAAAAATCAATTCACAAAAATAGAGAAGATGATAATCGTCTTTTAGCTTTGAACAAAAAAAAAGACTGAATATTCATCTAAATAATATTAAATATCCAAGCATTTTTTTAACACCAAAATTTCATAAAAGCCCTATAAAATTCCGTAGTATCACTAATGAATACAATACATATATCACAAAGTCTGGGAAGATCTTACAATCTCTTCTTCAAAATCTAATTGATAACTTACAAAACACGGCAATAATTAAAAATAGCTTAGAGATTGCTAGATTTACTAAGGATATGTTAATTTTTTCCATGCATGGCTTTGATTTCGAGGACCTTTTTAATTCTATAGATATTGACGATATGATTAAGGTTCTACAGTTAATTTATGATAAACATGAATTATATACTTTAGTGAAAAAAGAAAAATTTGATATTCTTGTTAACCTCGTATTAAAAGAAAATTTCATTGCATTTGATCAGATTCTTTATAAACAGATCAAAGGATTATCTCAGGGTGGTCCAGCTAGTAATTGTTTAGCTAACCTATATTTACATTTTTTTGAAATTGATCATGTTGTAAATGATTCTTACATGATTTATCATTATATAGTTGATATAATAATTTTTGGTAAAAATAGTGAATACAAACCAAATATTACGTTCTACCCTGATTATCTCAAGCTCCTTAAAACTAACTTCAACTCTAATATGGTGGAATTCTTGGATTTAGACTTGCATCTTATTAACAATAATGTAGTCAGTAACATTTTTGACAAAAGAGATTCGTTTAAGTTCCATATAATTAAAATTCCTGTATGGAATAGTAACTTGCATATATCAATTTACAGAAATATCATTTTGAATTTTTTATTTAGAAATGATAACTTAACTACCCACAAAATAGATAAATACAATAATATAAAAAAATTTTTTCAATGTTGTTTAGATCATGAATACCCTTTTAATTTCTTAAGAACTTATATTCATCACAAATACATTAACCGTCTTGCTACTTCTAATTCCAAAACCACCACACAACAATAGGATTTCTAAATCAGCATGTTAGTGGTCTTGCTGTGAAGATTATATCATAACAATCATATCACAGTTTACATTTTTTCCAAACACATCTTGAACATCTTACACATTGTTGACAACCAACCAAATTTGAGCCTAGCAAATTTACTTCTTTGACAATCAACCAATTCAAATTCTACCGTATTTGATTGTCGTCTTTTTTTATACCTGTCTTTGCTGGCTGGTTTAAAAGTCAGCTCAAAAGATGTGTTTATGTATTTTCGAATTTTTTAACTTGGTGAATATTTGATTTTCATTGATGTCAAGACGCTTGATTCAGTTCGTAAAGGTTCTGTGAGTTAAATTATTTTTTAAAAAATACTTTTCTTATTTAATTGTTTCAGCATTTTTCTACCTTTCTTACGTAATTATTTTGCGATTTTTCTGCAGTAAGAGTTTGGGAGAAATTGTTACATAATAGCAGTGAGTGGTTTTATCATACTCTCTGATTTATCCATACTTTGAAGTTTTGTTTATTTTATTTTATTTGGTTTTTCTTACCAAGTTGCAAAGGGGGAAGGTTGGCGCCTTCAAACTAGTTTAATCCCACTTATTCGGTCCTAAGTCCGAAATTGCTTTCTGACTCGCTAGGTTCTTCTTTTTTGTAGTTTCTTTTTTTATTTCTCTATAATTTTGTTCTTCATGTTCAGCTTTTATATTTTTATTACGCTATTTCTTGTTATGTTCATTATCTATTATTTCTTGTTTTTGATATATAATACATATTTCTTATATATATACAGTCGATTCTCGATAATTCGAACTTTCGATAATACGAACCTCTCGCTAATTCGAAGTATATGCTCAGCCCCTAGAAAAACTCCTGATATTTCGAACTAAAACCATACGTTTTGTACTCTCAAAATTTCGTAGTAAACCAGACTATAACACGTGATAATTCGAAGTTATCCTATAAAACTCTCGATAATTCGAACCTTCAATATTATGAAGTTAGATTCACTTCATGTACCTAATTATCTCACGAGCGGTTTTTTTACTGAACTTATTTTCAGTTCAAATTGTGCATGTTGATAGAATAACTATACTTTGTTTATTATTTTTCCGGTATTTGCTAAGCAGAATTTTGATTTATTCCTAAGCCATCTGTTTTTTTCTTTTTCCGTTAATACCCAAGTTTTAGATGGATAAAGGAAAAAGTGCTTTCTTCTTTATTCACTGTGCAGTAATGAGTGATGCTTCCTTTTACAAGTATTGCACAATAATTTTGATTTTCGTTGAGTATTTATTACTAATAATGAGTCACATTTAAACAGATGTTTTTTTTAAAAAAATAAAGCACTCAAACTACATCCAAGATAAATCAGCAGAATCGTTTTATGGCAGAAGATTGAAAGCGAGAAATAAAACCTTTATTTAAAAATGTACGAGGCAAAGACAGGAGAGACAGGGATTTAACTTTATTCTATTATTTTTTAAAAAAAAACAGCTGTAATGTGCCACTAAGAATTGCTCCACGTGTCTTAGTTGTCGACCCCTGCTCTTAAGTATACCCCGTAGCTGAGTGTGAACTGTGAATACGCCTTGTGTTCATTTTAGATTCCAAATTTTAAATTAAAAATATTATTTTACTAAAGTTGGGGTGATTTATATTTCCTACCTGTTAATTTCGATAAACCTTGGGCCAATACTTTACACTTCACCTTAGAGTCCGCTTATCATGCGAAAGGAACGACATGTCTTGTTTTAAAAAATACAAGTGCTTAACAATTTCTGAAAAGAATAAGGTGATAGAATCAGTTGAAGAAGGTGAGAGGAAGGTCGATGTAGCCAAAGCATTTGAAATCCCACTGAGCTCACTCTCCACTATTCTGAAGAATAAAGAGAAAATCTTTAGTGAATCTTCGAGTAGAGTGAAAAAACGCGTTAGTGAAGGTAGTTTTCCATGTCGAACAGTGTTTAGTTTCATGGATGAGACAGTGTCGAGGACAGAATATTCCGATGGGTGGCTCTTTATTGAAGGAAAAGGCTAAAGCATTCGCCAAAGAATTAGGAATCTAGTTTTCAGCTAGCGAGGGATGGCATACAAATTTTAAGAAAAGGAATGGGATAGTCTTCAAAAAAATGTGCGGGGAAAGCTCAAGTGTCAACATTAACGTTTGTTCTAAGTGGCAGAACTCACTTTCGGATCTAATAAAGGAGTACGAACCACGTAACATTTTCAACACGGATGAAACCGGACTCTTTTTCAAGTGTTTACCAGAAAAAACATTTACATTCAAAAAAGAAAAATACCATGGAGGAAAACATAGCAAGGAGAGGTTAACTTTTTTACTGACTGTAAACATGGACGGCTCAGAAAAGATTACTCCTCTCATCATAGGAAAATCTGCAAACCCTCGCTGTTTCAAGGGCATAAACTCGTTCCCTACCAACTACCGTTCCCTAACAATAAGGCATGGATGACCACCGAACTCTTTAATGAATGGTTGGTCTAACTGAACTGGGATATGAAAAGTGAAAAACGACATATTCTCTTATTTTTAGACAATTAAACTGTGCCCAATAAGGCACCACCTTTATCAAATGTGAAACTTCAATTTTTCCCTCCAAACTCAACCTCAAAATTTCAGCCACTCGACAAGGACATCATACATAATTTTAAAACTTTTTATCGGCGTGAAGTTGTTAAAAGCGTTTTGGATAACCTCGAAAATCAGCAGCATGTAACTACTATTTCTACTTTTAACAGCTTTGATCATGATTGACAAGGCTTGGAGAGCTGTTACTCCTTTGACAATTCACAGTTGTTTTAAAAAGTCAGGCTTCCCCTCGCCGAATCTGGTTGATGTGGACTATACACTCACTGAATTTAATGCTGAATCATCCCTTTGGGAAGCTCTTCCAGAACAAAATTTTACGTTTGACGACTACGAGTTGGTTGACACGGACATTGCTGTATGGCAGTGGTTCTCAAACTTTCAATACTTGCGCCCCCCTTGTCAATCACAATTTTTATCGTGCCCCCCTTATACATTAGTAATGTACTGAATGCAATAATAATGCACTTTGACGCTAAAGCAACAATCTTTATTATAAACCGTACAAATTCATGACATAAGTATTAAATTTTGTATATGTTACTTTTAAGCAAAAAAAGAAAAAAAATTAAGTAATTGGATAATTATTATGTTATTTTTCCTTTCTCTAATTTTTAAATTGGAACATATTGCAAAATGCGGTGGCTGCTTAGAAGACAAAATATAGATATCAGCTAAATGTAGAAAAAGAACTCAGAGGGTCAATTTCTAGTCATAAGCATTCCTTTGAAAAACTTTGCTCTGTAAGACAAGCCCATGGAAGTCGCTAATACTTATTAAACGTTCTTAATTTAGTATTGATTAATTAGTTATAAAATACTCTGAGCAGCACTAATACATTCAAAGTATACCGAGTGAAGTACCCGCTCTTTGCACAAGTTCATTTATAAGAAAATAAAAGATTATTGATATAATCGCGTGATTGTAAGGAGAGTAAAGCCAAGTGTGCGACAATGTTTACAAAAATGTAAAATGATTTTTTTAAGTGATTGCTCAAATTATAATTAGTTTTAAGTGAACTGTAATTTTAAGCCTCAAAGAATCAGCATTTAGAATTGATGTTGAATAATGAACAATAAAAAAAATTCTGATGAAGAATAATTGTATTGTTTTTAATATTTAAAGCGAAAAGACTTCAACATGTTTTAATCCTGGAGCAAGTGCGCACTCGATACTAATGGTCGAGTGGGGTTATTGAGTCACCCCAATCCGTTTTTTATAATTATTTTTAGTACACAATAAAAATCGTAATTCCAGTGAATAATTTAATTAAGAGAAAATATACTTACCCCTAATTTCAAGGACAAGTTATCACGCCGGGAACTCAGACAAAACAAGTACCTTAAGATCGTAAAAAAACGTCTGTCACTCCCAAAAAAGAGGGAGATATGTGACAAATATATTTTAGTTCACGTTAAGAATGTCAAACAGGAGGATAGTGTCAGGGCCATTGTTAACAATTAAACAGTTTTGTCAGAATTACCGATTTCGTGCACTCTGTGCTCGGTGTGACCGCTCCCGGATTAAAAATGTATTTATTACAATATGGATGTTCCAAAAAAATGATGTAAAACGTTTTTCATTATGCTTGGCTTAGTAATCCTTCAAACTTCCCTAAATGAAAAAACAAATACATAAGAGCAGGGACGCAACTAACCGTATAAGCTCGAAGGTCAAACCGCAGCAAATACATTCTGCTGCCTACAGCTGATAGCAATAATATATAACAGTGATGAACTTTTTATCTTCCTAAAAATTTTTTTGATTATGGGTCTGGGTTTTGTCTTTCCTCTGGAAGAGTAGCATTTTCGCTTTGAAAAGAAAACGTAATAAAAAAATCTCTCATCATGGGATTACAGAAAATTGGATAAAACTTTTTTTATTTGGTTATAGCATCAAAGGTAGCTAAAAAATGAGATTTTGAAGTAGAAGCTTTTATTTTTGATGTTGTAAAATCGCAGATAATATATATATATATATATATATATAATATTTCCGTGTAAATTTGTATATTTTTTTATGTCAGAAAGTATTTTGTTTTACTTCATTCTAGTAAATATATTATTTTAAATCTTTTATTTTCGATATGCTCGCGCCCCCCTTGTAGGTTTATCGCGCCCCCCAGGGGGCGCGCCCCACAGTTTGAGAAACACTGCTGTATGGGGAGCTCTATCTGACGCTGAAATTGGGACTTTGGACAACAATAATACAGAAAGTGATGAAGACGAATCGGAGGAGTTGACTCCTATAACACTTTCAGAAGCTAAAGTGTCACTAAACAAACTACGCAACTTTCTCCTTCAAAATCATGTTGATGCAGACATTTTACAGGCTTCATTTCTTCTAGAAAAATCCATTGACAAAGTTAGATTGAATGCCTTAAAACAAAAAAAAGATAACAGATTTTTTCGACAAAAAGGATTAATTATACATAGTATGTATATTATTTTAATAGTTCTTTTCAAGATATAAGTATTCTTTTAATATAGGACTTTTAACTTCTGTTTTATTTTTATACTGTATAAAATGTACTTTAAAAAAATTATGTACAATTGTTGCTTTATTACATAGAGTTTTAAATTTAAATGTGTGTTAGAAAAAAACTTCTCTTTGTGTATTTTGAGTTTTTTCCTACCCTCTTGATAATTCGAAGTTTTTCATTGGTCCCTCCAACTTCGAATTATCGAGAGTCAACTGTATATATATACACACACACATATATATATATATATATATATATATATACAGTCCAGTCACATTAATGTGACCACCACGTACTTTCGACTTTGACGTTAAATAACCAATCACAGAAGGATGCTGGCATCGCAGTGCTATTGAGCGTATATAAAGTGTGTGTGAGGGCTTCGGAAAACACTACAATTGTTGGCGTAATG
>BMAU01012019.1:0-72500 GCA_019973935.1 Trichonephila clavipes | reverse complement strand
ATTGGACTGAACAGGACTGGGCATGCGTACTATTCTCAGATGAGATTAGATTCAGTCTGTCATCGGATTGTAGACGCCAACTGATCTGGCGAGAGAGTGGTACTGCTTATCGTCCAGAAAATATCCAGGAAAAGGACGGATATCCGACATGCAGTATCATGGTGTGGGCCGTCATCATGATCAATGGCCGCACGCGTCTACATGTGGTTGCGAATGGGACTATGACGGGCCAACGATACATTGATGAAGTTCTACTTCCTCATGTTCTTCTTTTCCGTGGTGCTGTCGGTGATAAATTTGTTTTTATGGACGACAACGCAACATGTCATCGAACACTCGCTGTTCAGGATTGTCTAGACAGCGAAGGTATTCAACGTCTCGTATGGCCAGCGCGTTCTCCAGATCTAAACCCCATTGAAAATGTGTGGAATGCTTTGGGGAGGCAAGTTGCTGGTCGAAACTATGCTCCGACAAACAAGAACACCCTCATCCGTTCACTCACAGAGGAATGGGATAAATTGCCTCAACAGCTGCTGGATAATGTTGTGCAAAGTATGGTACGACGTGTGGAATGTTGCATCACACTCCACGGTGGACATATCCCGTACTGATACCTTTCTTTAAGGTGCCTGCTGACTTTTAGATGCATTGTTCCATTTCTCCGTACGCAGATCAAATGAACATTTGTTTTCTTTCAGATGTTTCACAGCGTTTGTACTTTCCAGAACAATAAATATTCTTTATTCTAATGTCTGAACAGTGTGGCAACTATATTTTATCCTACTAGGCCTCATGTCTCGCTTAATGTTATGCTACATAGCAATTTGTGATCCGTCCTTAGCAATTGTCCAGCAGTGTATAACACTTTTACTTTGGAAATATGAAACTTAGATACATGTATTATGTGCGATTGAAATGTACTTTGATAATTATTTCTTTTTGAAATAGCTTTTATTAATTAATGCACATTTTTCAAAGTATCCAATTATTTGAATTTATTTTGAACATTATAATGCAATAAATATTTTGTATAATGAATTAAATCCTTAATTAGGATATCAATATCTGCATAAACAAATAATTTATGATGGAAAGATCTAGCTTTGGAAATAACTCCCTTTTGTATGAGCTTAAATTGTTTTTCTTTAGTCGCGAAACTAATTCAGGGTAAGATTCAAAAAATTATCTGTTATAATGAAGTTAAATAGTTTCTCTCTCTCTCTATCCAATTTATTTTTTTTATAACTAAGTCCCTAATTTCACGTAAATAAATAATTCGGGACAAAGGAAATCAACTTAATGATCATCTTAATGAAAAAAGCAAAGAAACAAACTGCATTAGTTTCATGAAACTGCTAAAAGGTTTATTCTGAATAACGAAGGCTGATGCTTTATTTTTTTACGCGTGGCTATGGATTTTGAGTATGGTGATTATATTCAAATAAAGTAATTTTTTGTCAAAATCTGCTCAAATCTTTCAGAATGTAGTGTACAAATAATTCAATTGTATAAATTTCATTATGTTTAAAAAATTTCATTTACAGAAGTTTTATAGGATTCGCGATATCACTCTTTTTACAAATTGTACATCTTTTTATCAACGAAAATTGAATTATGTTAATAAAAAAGAATTTTCACTACAAAATAATCAGCATTAACTTAAAGTAAAATATTTAAACTCTTAATTTAAGAAAATGCAACATATATTAAGGTATTCAACTACGTTCGGAACCGTAATTTTGAAAATGAGAAAAATTGAATAATTCTTTTGATATTTAGCGTCACCTAAGTTAAAATGAGCATATAAATTGCTTTAAAAATATTACTACAAGAAAAAATTACATAAATGCAATTTTTCGGGCAAAAAATGAAGGAAGAATAATATATATTCCAAACATTCTCTTTTTATGGAAATTGCTTATATGGTAATAATATTTTGACTATACATAATCATACTTCTCTACAGAGCTTGAATTAGAATTTTGAAAAATTTGGATCATTTTCAGAACTACGATCATTTAAACTAATAATCGATGGTGGGAGGCCGGTATTGTTGTTGTTAAAATTTCTCTATTCTGATGTATTAAATTATGAATAAATCCACTTTTAAATAACATATCTATTTTAAAAATCCTAGCTCATGCTATGTACACGAGTGTTGGCTATATAGAGTGAAAATATTATTATTATAGGAACATTTCTCATAAAAGGAAAATGTTTTGTGTATATATCATTCTTACTTCATTTTTTTTTTCGAAAAATCGCATTTAAATATTTTTTTCATTCTATTTAAAATAAACAATTTTATACGTTTATTTTAAAAGTATCAAAAAATAATATCTAAATATTATTTTTTTCATATTATCAGAATACCCCCAATAATATAAAAAAAATATATTCATTTAGCCTATAGTTTTTAAAATCAGGGTTCTGAATGTAGTCGGATACCTTAAGTTGAATGAAAGTTGCTTAGGTACAAAAATTAATCCCCTTCAAAAACTTAAGATATTCGGCATTTCTGTCTCGAAAAGTTAGTTACAACTACATGCAGGGTTGTTATGATTAATTGCTGATGTAATTAGTGACGAATTTTAAACGGATGACTTACACTTAACTTTCACATCATGATCTAAATAAGGAATAAAAGTAATGCTTATACTTAGAATAATCTTTAAATATTTATTTTAAAAAGGACAATGCATTTTCAAGAAATTCCTATTAGATGATTTATGTCATCAAGTAAAAAGTTACGGATATTCAGAAACACTCATTTAAATTATGTACATTAACGTGGAATAAGCTGCATTTTATTTTAACCCGCCACTTCAAGCATGAAAAAAACGTCCTTAATTTCACGTATAGGGTATCTCATACCTAAGGGTGTTTGCATTCTGTTTTTACCTTAAAATTTGCATAAAAAGATGAAAAAGGAAGAAAAATTGGAAATACAATATGTTTATTACACTTTTCACACGTAAATTTAGTTTTTCTGTTCTTTTTATTTGAGCATTAAGTACATTGTTTAAACATTCCTTTAGTCTTCGTAGCGAATAAATGCGATGATTTCACTGCACTTTAATTCTTTTTAAAATTTCGTTGAAGCATTGCTTGCTGGTTTTTGCATTCTTCTGTTAATCGAAATCCAACATTAGACGTACACTCATTAATTGCCTACAAAAGAACAATATAGTGTGGTCTCAGGTCTTCTGCAGCAAAAAAAACGCATAATAATTCAAGAAAAATTGAATAATTTTAAATTTGATTGAAAAATACTCAGACATAAAATTTGCATGCGTAAATAAACAGTATAAGCTATGAATAAATTCTGAAGGGATATTATGTAAATGTAAATAATAGTAAAAATAAACTTCTAAGAATGTCAAACATAATTAAAAAATTTACCTATAACTTCGTAAGCATACAGTAAAACACGGATGTAAAAAACTAAACTGGTGGGAAAAACAAAAGCAACAATACAACTTTTAAGCAGACAGCCATGAAATTGCAGAAAACAGATTATTGCAATTAATACAATGAATACGCAATTTTCTAAAAAAGGTGATACGAATGCAAATGTCATGAAAAAAACGTCATAGGTGCGTATCACCCTTGCGCGTGATATGCAAAACACGAGCGTATCACGCGCTCTACTCAAGACTACAATGAAAGGAAGAAAGGAGTCGCAATTAAACACTTTAGCTGCAAGTGCAATTGAATTCTTTAGTGAAATATGGCTAGAAGAAATCCTTTGGACGACTTCACATGTAGAAGAATTATCCAAAAACTGGAGGAGTGGTATAATTTGACCAGCGTATGGGAAGTGTTCTGTATCAACAAAATTGTTGTTTCGCGCGCTTCGAAAGCCTTTCAAACCATAAGTACAACTGTTAGTGGTCGCCCTTGGAAAGTAACTGCAGTGGATGACCGATATATTGTTTTGCAGGGGAAAGGACATCGATACCGGTAAACAAGCTCATTGCACAGCAACTGTGTACAAGGCGAAAAGTGTCGTGGTTTACTGTGGCCAGACGCTTTGGTAAAAGTGACCTATTCGAAGCAGTCCAGTACTCTGCATCCGTTTGAAAGTTTGCCATTGGCGGCACCGTTTCAAGTGGTGAAAGGAGCACAAAAACTGGACATCTCATCAATGGAGTCGTGTCCTGATTATCCCATAGTCATCTGACATGAACCTGAACCCAAAAGTATTTTTAGGTCCAGACACGGTTTCATCCCACTAACGTCATGGAAAAAGATCGTTACGGTGGTCTTGGAGTTGTCGTCTGGGGAAGCATTATGCTGAACAAGTAGTACCGCTGAAGAACCGCCGTGTAGAAAGGGCCGTTGCACATTAAATATGCTCAACATCCACCAATTGATGTGTTGTGGAAGTTAGGAGGTGCCATCTCAAGTGTCATCCTCGTTACTTGACCGAGGTTAAAAATTAGGAGGTTGGTCACTAAAAGCCGTCGAGTAGCTGAACCGTCCTACCTCACACACTCACTTTCTTGAACTGGAGGATTGAGCTCCACGTTTTCTACATAGGTTATGTAACCAAAGATCGCTATTGTAAATAAGTGTTCTTTTCCCGTATGCATCTATTCTGAGGTGCTATTGGACAAGACTTCGTTTATATGGATGACAATGCACGGTCACGACGGACTGCTGAGGGTTAGCAGCTACTGGAAAGTGAAGATATCACTCGAATGGATTAACTAGGGTTCTCTCCTGATTTAAGATATCCGACTACACAAAAATTATGATTTCTTTCAAAAACTCACAATTTTTGTTTATGATTTTATTTCATAATCCATCTTATTAGCTTAATAAAAATACCAAATTTTTTATTTTCTATTCTCGAAAACAAAAGCTACAAGTGTTTTAATAAAAGAAGATGCTACAACTTTAAAACAATATTTCAAACATTAAAATGCATTTTACTCGAAATGTGGTTTTTTTTTTTCGAAAAACTCAATTGGGGACAGCAATTACTAAAAAAGTTTTGAAAATAATTTGCTGAAATATTTTGTGAATGTTTTGTATAGAAGAAGTAGTAGTAGTAGAAGTGTTTTGACTTTCAGATTTATCCATCTTTAATTTATTTCAAACTTTACAGTCCTTTATGTGAGTTTAATCACTTTTTTAAGCAATTTTATATAGTCACTAAGATAGAGTGATCTAGTTTTTGTAGAAATTGAAATATCTATTATATCCTGAAGGTCATTTTAAACATGAATAACAAAGTAACACATTAAAACTGAAAAATTGAGAATTTGTTCGAAACATTTTTGTACAGAGCGAGCCCCGTTTATGTAATTGTTTGTACATTTTCACCAGTTTTTCCCCTTTTAATAATAATAAAAAATTCTGTTTTCAGAGTTTTACGAGTTTTTCCTTAAAATGTACTAAATAAATCTAAAAATCTCAAAAAAATCTCCATATCTCCATTTTTTTCAAGAAAAAAGCTGTCGCAAGTAGTCGGATACCTTAAATCCCGTAGAACATGAATGGGATTCTTTAAGAAGCCGAATTGCGGCACGATTACATTCTCTAGGGGAACGCCTAAAAATTGAATTGTGGAACTGCTGATGCTGAATGAGGAATGAGATCTCTTACCTAAAGAACTGTTTGACAATATGGTGTGCTAATTATGGAGAGACGGTGTGAAGTAACCATGGCGGTAACCATACTAAAGAAGATATGCTTGTTGTTCTTTCTCTAGGACAAACAATCATGTATAGAGATACTATGAGTTCAATAAATCTTTTTTTTTTGTTTGATTCCCTACTCCAGGGATAGCGAACCACTGGCACGCGTGCCATTGATGGCACGTGACAGAATATTTTTGGCATGCCAGTGATCAAAATGGTTTGCATGTTATTTCAAAGTTCATTATGAAGTATTACGAACAAATTCGAGTAATTGGTTGCGGGGTGGAGGGGATCACACTTGTTTGTTATTATCTTGCCTTAGTTATGTCGTAGACTACAGTTGTTTATGATGTAAAGTGTGTCTACACATACAATAGTCAATTTCATTAATGCAAGTGTACTTTAAAGTTTATCTGTGTTATACTTACGAATTTCAACTGTTATTTAACATGGAAAGTTCAACAAAAGAGCAAACAGAACACACTGCAACAACATAAGTCACACTAATGTTACTTTAATCTGAATTATCCGTATAGCTAAAACGTTCATAACTATACATTGCTAAAGGTACTCTTTTCGTAGTAAATAGAGTTTTATGCTGTTGGTATTTAGTTTTATTATTTTCCCAGTAATTACAAGTCAAAATTTTACGGCATGGCTTTGCCTCATTAACCTCTGCTTTAGAAAAAATGGCACGTTGATTCATAAAGGTTCGCCATCCCTGCCCTACTCTACATGCATTCTATTCATTTTTGTGCAACTATGCTTTTCTCAATGCATAAGTACAAAATACTGTGTCTCATTTCTGAATTTCATGTCTCTCAGATGATTTACCGTGGAGTTACGGCAAGAAAAATCTATCTAAAAAAGGGTATATATATATATATATATATATATATATATATATATAGCGAACCTATATTTACATTTTTTTAATTGATCATGTTGTAAATGATTCTTACTTTATTTATCGTTATATAGATGATTTAATAATTTTTGGTAAAAACAGTGAATACAAACCAAATATTACGTTCTACCCTGATTATCTCAAGCTCCTTAAAACTAACTTCAACTCTAATATGGTGGAATTCTTGGATTTAGACTTGCATCTTATTAACAATAATGTAGTCAGTAACATTTTTGACAAAAGAGATTCGTTTAAGTTCCATATAATTAAAATTCCTGTATGGAATAGTAACTTGCATATATCAATTTACAGAAATATCATTTTGAATTTTTTATTTAGAAATGATAACTTAACTACCCCCACAAAATAGATAAATACAATAATATAAAAAAAAATTTCAATGTTGTTTAGATCATGAATACCCTTTTAATTTCTTAAGAACTTATATTCATCACAAATACATTAACCGTCTTGCTACTTCTAATTCCAAAACCACCACACAACAATAGGATTTCAAAGTCAGCATGTTAGTGGTCTTGCTGTGAAGATTATATCATAACACTCATATCACAGTTTACATTTTTTCCACACACATCTTGAACATCTTACACATTGTTGACAACTAACCAAATTTGAGCCTAGCAAATTTACATTTTTGACAATCAACCAATTCAAATTCTACCATATTTGATTGTCGTCTTTTTTGATATCTGTCTTTGCTGGCTGGTTTAAAAGTTAGCTCAAAAGATGTGTTTATGTATATTCGAATTTTTTTAACTTGGTGAATAATTGATTTTCATTGATGTCAAGACGTTTGATTCTCTTCGTAAAAGCTCTGTGAGTAAAGAAATTTTTGTTAAATTATTTTTTGAAAAATACTTTTCTTATGTAATATATATATATATTATATATATATATATATATATATATATATATATATATATATATATATATATATATATATATATATATATATGATTTTTCTACTTTTCTTACGTAATTGTTTTGCGATATTTCTGCATTAGGAGTTTGGGAGAGTTTGTTACATAATAGTAGTGAGTGGTTTTATCATACTCTCTGAGTTTTTACATACTCTGAATTTTTGTTTATTTTATTTTATTTGGTTTTTCCTACCGAGCTGCAAAGGGGGAAGGTTGGCGCCTTGAAACTAGTTTAACCCCACTTATTCGGTCCTAAGTCCGAAATTGCTTTCTGACTCGCTAGGTTCTTCTTTTTCGTAGTTTCTTTTTTTTTTTCTATAATTTTGATCTTCATGTTTAGCTTTTATATTTTTATTACGCTATTTCTTGCTATGTCCATTATCTATTATTTCTTGTTTTTGATATATAATACGAATTTCTTTCATATATATATATATATATATATATATATATATCGGTTATATCCCTATATATATATATATTCTGTTTCGGTTATATCCCTTTTATTTTTTTATTATTTTTCAATTTATATTCTATAACTAATTTATTCATTTTTCACCGTCATTATCAAATTCACAAAAAATAGAATATATCTGTTATGAATTGAAAATTTTGAATAATGTCTTAAAAATACAATATTTTTATTAAAGAACTTTTTAATTTACGTTATTTTATTTCAGAAATGTATATTATTCATATTTTTTTAATAAGTTTCAAAAAAGTTAATTTTTAATAACTGTATTTAACATCCATTTACTTCTAACTTTCAACTCATATAAATAAAAGATATTTATTTACAGCTTAATTAAACACATTTAGTACGTGAAAAATAATACATGGGTGTGATATCCGAAATCAAAGGTAGCATGAAAGTGCATTGTTTTGGCAGAACAAGACATCATTATACAAAGTTCTAAAAATTTGCAAGGAAATACCTATTAAAATAAGAAAAACTACATTCTAAATAGTTTGCATATTCAACTAAATCATTAGCGAGAAAAATTCAATTTAACAACAAGATTAATCTCTTCTAAACCAATTTAACAACAAGATTAATCTCTTCTAAACCAGAGTAAAAACTCTTTACCTTTTAGTATGCAATAGAACTCTTCACTGAAGTTAAAAGTGGACCCCAAACATTCGTGGAATAAAAATGTGAATGTTATCTCAAGAATTCTCTAGAAATTTTAATGACTCTTTTACCAGAAATTACAGAGAAATATTTACATTTTCTCCCTTCCGTGAATTCTAAGGATAATATTTCATATAAATAAAGAATAGGAAAAAATATGTTCATTATTACGGACTTCATCAAGAAATTCATTTCCAGCATAATTGCATTGTAATTTCAGTGAGAGGAAGAAATAATTATTTCAGTAAATTAAATCCAGATACAACGATATACATTTAAAGATTTGAGAAGCAATTTTTGCTTGTCTAGTCAAGAATATTTTAATTGTTCTCTTCCTCCACTGCTCTTACTTTATATTTAAAAAATACTGCTAGCCAAAGAATGTTTTATTAAATTCTGTTGAATCTAAACCTTTCCCCTGTCTTATTACTTTCAGATCTTAGAGATATATGTTGCATTTAAGAGAATCACAATAAACACAGAAGATTAAATTTTCTATACATTGTACATGTATGACCCAAGACATTTGTTGAAAAAAACACACAGAAAACAGAAAAGTATCACAAAATTATGCCTGAACGTTTAAAGATTAACTTTTGTGTTCTTATTAGGACCACTAATTAAATTAAAACGAAAATACTACTCAGATAAATTTAGGTGACCGCCTACCTTGAAAATGTCGTTTTTCCTCAACATAATGATTTTTTTTATTTCAAAATCTTATAGTTTGAACATTTTCTTTCCAAAAGAGTTTTTCTTTTTCCTTTACGTGAAATAGAAACAAAGCTATAGTGATTTTAAAAAACATCGCTCTATACAAAAGGGCAGTAAGATAAAACTTTAATTGAGTTTCTCAAAATTATGTTTTCGAAAGAAACTCTTTACCAGATACATGATACCTTAAGAACCATTTTGAAATTTTGTGGGAATGTTTATAATATTATTTTTCATAAAGTGGACCATAATTTTTGTCATATGTTAAATATTTTTTCAATTAGGGTAGTTTTTATAAAGAAAAAAAACTTTTAAAAATTTCAAAATTTTCATATTATTATGTATAATTATCTGTAAATTTTTTTGTATTTTAATATTTTGCTTAGGTTTTGGTTCATTTTCAAGAGCACCATACTATGTATGTTATGTATAAATAAAATTATATGATAGTTGTATTTGAAATTTTTATACAGTGTTACTCGTTTTAGTAAAAATTTAGTAAAATTTCCTTGAAAACAACCAATTTTTCTTAAAGTACAATATTTATTTAAAATATTTTTTTGTATTTACATATTTTTTTTTATTTTTCTTCCTAAAAACACTCAATTTATTTCAAAATTTGTTTTTATAAAAAAAAATAGGTACGTAGGTAGGCAGTCACCTTAAAGCTCTAAAGTAAGTTTGAGTTAAAGTAATTTACATTACAGCGAATATTACATTCAATCTAAAGAAAATAATTATACTGAAATTATAAATTTTAATAACTAAACTACAAAATGTTTACTTGAGGAAATAAAAAAGAAAATAAGCATTTTCTTATTAAACAACGTGTTTCACTATATGTTTGTTAAAAAGTAATTTTTCATACAGTATATACTCTATAAACTATAAGCTTGCGTAATAAATAAATAAATATGTTTAACAATGATTCATTCATTCGAATTATTTCAAAAATAATTCAGATTTATTTAATATCGTTTTGCATTTTTTTTTATAAATTACAAGATTGAGTATCATAATCGTAAAGAAATAATTTGCATGCTGTGAAAATGAACGGAATGTTTACATTTTACATAACAAAGCAACACTATACTATATTAGTATTTCAACCTGCACGCTTTTTAGTAAATAATCTTTCAAAAGCCAATTACAACATCATTTTTAACTCTCCTTTTTCCCATTAAAATTTTTTAAAAAGGAGAAAGGAAAGTAAGAAGCCATGGAGAATTTTAAGAAGTTTCTCTGGTATTCAATATACCTATATACATGTAACAAAAATTATTCCCAAATTTGATGTTGCAATTTATATTCAATGCATTGCATTTCAAGAAAGTTTCGCTTGGATTATTTTGATAAATAATCAAAAATATTTTTAAAAAACCAAATTTTAAAGTGAAAAATGTTAACTGATGATGAACTTATTGATATTTTTACGAATATTATTTTTAGCGTTCCTTTCTAATAAATTTCAATGTATCTGTTGACTTACGGAATTAGCTTTACAACGTTTGTCTTGTAGTTCTTTGAGTCCCACTTAAAGACACTACTTTTATTTTCAAATTACTTAAAACTAGGGATTGCAATACCGGTATTTTGAGCCATTTGTACAAGTTTGAAATACCGGTATTTACAAGTTTAAATACAGGTTTTTCGGTATTTACAAGAAATCTTTTTAAAATTTTCTTCTTTATGTGTTCAGGAATCGCTAACATAGTAAAATAGCATACGTTTTTGTTTGTGCGTCTTCCTAACCGGCGAGATTAATTAGATTTAAATTCAATGTACAATCAAGAGAAGTGATGAAATATGAGAACCATCTAAGGAGTTGGGCCAAAACTATCCTATTACAGCTCAGAACGATACTGCACACGCGCAGAATCCGTAGTTCGATATTTGTATCTGTAAAAACAAGGTTGTGAATGAAGTGCGAAATATTTCAAAGTATTTCAAATTGTTGAGTTTGTTGTTCACATTGTATTTGTAAATCATACTTTAGGGTTCAAAATATTTTTCAGATTCATTATATATATATATATATATATATATATATATATATATATATATATATATATATATATATACAGTCAGGTCTCGTTTTATGCGGTAGATACGTTCTACCGAAAAACGTATATAAAAAAATCGCATTAAAAAAGACATTACTTGAATGGAAATAGTAGGGATACGTTCCTTAGTTTTCTAAAATCGCATAAAACCAAAACAACTAGTTAAAATTAACTTAAAACCGCATAAAAAAATTGAAGAAATGAAAAGAAATAGGCTGCATGATAAATTATTTCGAATGTCTGAAAGAAATTCATACAAAAGCTAAAAAAAAAAACTTGTATTCAAATCTTAATTCATTTTATTTTATGGAAAAGTAATACACATAGTTTTACATTTTTAATCATTATCGCTATCTGATAATGGTTGCACCGTTTGCGAAGTGGTTCCAAATCACCTTCATCATCAGAAGAGACTCTCTCTGCAAAAGATATTTGCGGTAAAGGCCACGGACTTTCACAAATTTCATTCTCATTCTGTGTAGCTCTTCCTTTTCTGAGAATGTAATCAGTAATTAAACTTTGCGATGAGGATTCTTTTATTTTTTTATATAGTTCACGATATCCAGACATGCAGTTCTGCAGCTCACGTTGTAATTTAGAGGCTCGTTCAGAATTGGGGTCATTAATAAGAAAATGATTTTCTAATTTACTGCAAAGTTGAAGACCTTCTTGAATTAATTTTCCAGTGAGGGGAGTTGATTTTTCTTCCTCGTCATTATCACCTTCTAGACCTACGACGCCGTCTACAGTTAGATCTAAAGTTGAATCAATAATATCATTGTCACTTACTGCATCATCCACAAGCAGTTCATCTATTCGTGGATGAAGGTATTAAAACCTTCTCCTCCAATTTCATGTGCCAAATTAATTATTTCATCTGATAGTGTCGATGTTTGAGTGGTTGTATTGTGTGTCACACATGCTGGCCAAATATTTTTCCAACAGGCATTTAAAGTTCTAGGTCTTATTTGAGAGGAAGAAGACGCAACATGAATTAAACAATCAAAAATAGAAAATTGTTTCCACACATCTTTTACTGTTAAGGACTCATTTTCTAGTTTATTCAAGATGAATTTGTACGTTGTCTTAATATAATTTTTTTTAAAAGTTGCAATTATGCCTTGATCTAATGGCTGAATAAGGCTTATTGTAATGGGCGGAAGAAATACTAGTTGAACATTTGGATGTTCTAATTGTGGATGACTTGCTACATTGTCAACAATTAATAAAACTTTAAAATCGAGATATTTTTCCTTCATATAGGCTTTCACTTCTGGTACGAAACAATTATTGAACCATTCTGTAAAAAATGCTGCTGTCATCCAGGTTTTTGGGTTAGCCATCCAATGCACGGGCAGTTGTTTTAAATCTTTACCTTTAAGGGCGAGGGGTCTAAAAGATGTATTTATTAAGAGAGGTTTCAACATCCGATCTCCTGATGCATTGCTACAAAGTAATAAGGTGACTCGATCTTTACTTTTTTTATGTCAACTTGCAGTTTTTTCATCCTTTGCGATGTAAGTATGGTTAGGCAATCTTTTCCAATAAAGTCCTGTTTCATCAGCGTTAAATACTTGATCGGCAGAATAGTCCCCATCTTCAATAATTTTCGCTAGCTTTTCTGGAAATATTTTTGCAGCTCCTTCATCTGCTGTCGCACTCTCCCCTGTTATTTTAATATTATGAAGTGCATTTCTTTTAAGAACCCGGTTAGCCATCCTTTACTAGCTGAAAATTCTTTTCCAGCTTGGGAAGCGGAAGTTGATGGTTCTGACTGTTTCATTGACTTATAAAACTAAAGAGCTTTTTCTTGGATTAAATAACCACTTACATGAATCCTTCTTTGAACTTGTTCCTCAATCCAAATTGCGATGGCTCTTTCCGTTCTTTCTAATAATACATCCCTTGTGTACGATGCAAATTTGGTGCTTAATTTTGCACCAGAAATGACCGATTTTCTTATTATCTTATTCTTTTTAATTGCTCTGACAGTAGATTCGCCTGATTAAGATGTTTTCCAATAGCCGTAGATCCTTCTCCTTTTCCTAAGCGATCTAAAATTGCAATTTTCGTTTCCAACGAAATTGACTGTATTTGATGTTTTTTTTTTCTCCATTGGGCCAAATAAAATCTTAGAAAAGAAATTTAAAAAAATTACACTTATGATTTTCTAATGAAAAATAAAACTTTACGACACTCACTTTAAATCCAGAAATCAAACTTTGCTGCTTATAATATTGCAACTTAAATTCGCCACTTATTAAAGTGAAACTTTTATAAAAATGAACGAGGCACCGCTAAGAGAAAATATAATTTCGAAATAATGATATCGTATCGGTATACTACTGAAATAACGAATGCGAATCTAAGACTGTCGCAGCCGAGCCGTAAACGTAAGCACGAAAAAGATACGTAAATTCTCGGAATACTACGATCTACGTCTCAGTATAAAAAATAATAATAATAAAAAAAATCTAGAAATGTTTGGAATACAAACCGCAAATGTTTGAAATACAAACCGCACAACTTCAAAATCGCATAAAAACAATCCGCATAAAAAGAGACCTGACTGTATATATATATATATATAGAGAGAGAGAGAGAGAGAGAGAGTATAATTCTCTACAAACAAGAGATAAACATTCATCAGTCACATTCGAAAAAAACACAGACATATATATATATATATATATATATATATATATATATATACTCATAAATAATAACGCATAATAATTAATAAGAATAACTTTAAAAAACTTCAAAAATCATTTGGTAATACTTCGGTTTGGTTTCATTATTCATAAGATGAAAAGAATATGGAGGCACAGTGTAAATAAGATGTTCCTTTTCTTTTTATTTTTCATGATTCTTCATATATTGTTGTTATTTATAAGTTACAAATTATTTTTGTGATATTTACACTCTCTAATAAAGCAAATTTCAAATAAAAAAAACATCTCCGTTCTCTTTCTTTTTCTAAAATTTCTATTACCGGTATTATGATGTAAAAAATACCGAATACCGTTATTGGATTTTTGGTCCGATATTGCAATCTGTATTTAAAACTCTCTGTAATTGAGAAATTTGAACAACGATAAACAAAAAAAGGAATGTTCATCTAAAGAAGTCATTTTGTTTTCAGTTCCAGCTACTACGTTTTCAAATTCAAATATATATATATATATATATATATATATATACGAGGCGTGTTTGTAAGGTAAGTACCGTTTTTAAATTACGCCACCGAAGCGCTGCGGTCGCCATTTAGCGCATGCGCATCGTGTAGCTACATCTGTTGGGAAGCCACAGACGCCATTACGGAACCATCCGATCGAGTCTACATCTATTTGCGTGATTTTAAAATGCCTCCACCTAATGAGAATCCCTCCGACTGCGAAGTGCGTGTTGTAATACGGTTTCTCTGTGCTCAAGGCTTCAAATCAGTTGACATTCATCACCAAATCAGTCAAGTGTATGGTGAAAACATAATGAGTGATGGAATGGTGCGGAAATGGGTTAGGGCCTTTAAAGATGGCCGCACAAACATTCATGATGAGGAACGAAGTGGGAGACCTTCAGTCATTACCGATGAACTGATTCAAAAAGTGGACTGTAAAGTGAAAGAGAACAGACGATTCACGATTTCGTCCTTAGCTGAAAAGTTTTCTGCTTTCTCAAGAAGTGTTCTATACGAAATTGTGTCCGAACGTTTAAATTATCGGAAATTGTGTTCACGCTGGGTGCAGGCTTCAGGCGGCAAGCTTCTTTGTCGATGGCATACAAAAGCTGGTCCCAAGATACGATAAATGCCTCAATAGTAATGGAAATTATGTAGAAAAGTAGAGTAATGTATGGCCTTTCAAGTGAATAAATTATTTTTGGTAAAAATTTATTTGTTGTTTTTTTTATGTCAAAACGGTACTTACTTTAAAAACACGCCTCGTATATATATATATATATATATATATATATATATATATATGCATTTAACATTTAAGTACGCAATCATCGGAGTGTTTGAAATTTAATTTCTTTTTAAATTTTACCCACTTCTACAACTAAGCACTTCATTACTAATGTAATCAAAATTGCATTCAAAAACTTCAACTTGTTCTTTTTCCATGTGAATCTAATACTAGTAAAAAATTACTTTAGTGTTGTCGTATACGCAATTCTATGAATTTCTCAGATTTCGATCAATATTTATTCTACATAAAGAAATATTTTACGATAAAGACTTTTCGATATAACAGTGATAGAAGTTCTATTCGGTTGCTTCTATACTTGGGGGTTCAAACAGAGAGAAATGGCTTCGGTAGTAGCGAATAAAGCAAACATCCGAAACAATGTTTGAAACTTCCGTATTTCATTTCTTTTCCATTGCAATGTTTGTAGATGCCGTATTTTTCAGATGTGATTTCTAAACATAAATCATGTGAAAGAAGAAAGGAATTCATCTAGATTTTTAAAACAGAACAGTTGATGTAAGAAATAGTAATCAGAAAAACAGAATTTTAGAATTTGCTGAATGTGTGCATGTTGGTGCGTGCTTGAGTGAATTTGCTATTAATCTTGTCCATAAAGTCCTAAAGTACTTCTTTAAATGTATTAAGGTATCCGACTACTTTCCAAACCATGATTTTAAAAAAGCGCATAAATAGATAATTTTCGTGATATTAAGTGTCACAGATTAAAATACATGTGTAAAATTGTTTTAAGGACATTTTGATAAAAAATAATTATTTAAATACACTATTTTGGCAAAAAATAGCTTAGAATAACCTTTTCAAAATGTTCTCCTTTTGTGAAAAATGGTTCTATTATAATAATATTTTGCCTGTATACAGCTTAGATCTCTCTACAGAGGAATTCACATTATTTTCAGAGTTACCACCAATTGAAATAATTATTCGCGTTTTTTTCTTAAAATGGCTCCCCTTTGTTGTAAAATATGAATAAACCCACGTCTAAGTTATATATTTCAAAAATTCTAGTTCAGAATCTGTACAGAGGTCTTAGCTATATACAGGCAAAATATTATTATAATAGAAGCATTTTTCACAAAAAGAAGAATATTTTGAAAATGGGTCATTCTATGTTCATTTTTTGTCAAAATATTTTACTTAAATAATTTTTTATTGTAACACTATTCTTAAAACAATTTTATATACAATTTCTAATTTAATTGACATTAAATATCATAAATATTATCCATTTATACGCTTTTGCAAAATCTCGGTTCCGAACGTGGTCAGATACTTTAAACTACTATGGATTAAAATTGGTTTTCAAATTCGAAAAAAGGGTTCTTATCAAAAAATAAATTCCATAAAATCTCTCACAAAATATAAAAATAGATTGAGGATTTTATCAAACACAGAAACTGCCTTGATACATTGGGTTTAATTCATTTGTTCAAGTTAGAAAATTATGTTATTTGTAAATAATAAAAACTGCGTTACTTTCTGCATCACACACAATATAAAATAAACAAATAAAAACCATACGCTTTAAAATATATCAAAACAATTTTGTAAATATGTCTAATTTGCGAAATTTTTGTTCGTTATAAAACTATTTAAAGAAGTTACGATTTTTTGAAAGCATTGTAGATGGTATATTTTACTTAACAAATTTGGTAGCATGAAAAAATTAGAAGGAAATGAATCAAGCGTGAGATAAAAACTTATTCACGACACATAACTCTAGTAAGAAAAACTACTTATCACAAGGATCAGAGAAAACTGCCAAATGCTTAGATCATTTTATGTTACAGTATAATGTATTAAAACGACTTTTCTTTATAAAGATAAAAGGTGAACCGAAACAGATGTATAGAAACATTTTAGAAGAATTATCTATATTAATTGCAATTTACTTAAAATGTGTGCTATTTTTTTTAAAAACTGTATTATCATTTTTATTGTGTACATGCACTAAAGTTTAATAAAACATTTTGTTTTGAAAAAAGGAATTTTTTTACATATAATTATGTTTATTCTTCTTTCTTACTATAATTTTTATTCATTGATATTAAAATTTTATAAGAAACGTTTATTATAAATAAGTAATTAAGAAAATTTTCACTGACCCACTCCAAAATTGAATATTGAAAAAATATTCTGTAATTTTAAATTGTAGTCGGATCCCGAGGATACTTTACTTAATACTTTACTTCTCAAATTACGTGAATTGAATATATTGAGATACAGTTCTATTTATTAGCATCAGTTCTTTTTCCCCCGCGTAATGATTGGTAAAATAAAATCTACATCCACTTCTACTAAATTTAAAATCCAAATCCATCTTATAACCTAAAACAGTATTATATGAGGGCTGTTTTTCCTCTAAATAGCCTGACAAGATGGAGAAAATGTAAAAACATGATTGGGGAAACAACATATATAACTAAACATCTTCTGGTAACGATGACAGCTCGCCTGTTTGAGTTTAAATGTTTACAGCAGAGCACATGGCTTGTACAACTGAGGATCCCCTCAACTACGGATTCATTACGCCACTCAAGAAATGAAACAAATCAAAAATATGTGTGTGGATGTATTCAAACTCACTAAATAAACTGAGAAAATTCAATCTATTTTTCATCAAGCGGAGGGCTAAGGCTACGGTCTTTAGAGACAAAGGAAAATAGTTGTTTGTCGAGTTTATGGAACCAGGGTCGACAGTCAATATACATTTTTTTTATTTTTGTTGTGGCTGATGCCACCTGTCTGACATAGTCAGAACGACGCCCACGAAATCCTTCGTGGCATGGGGCTAGAGGTACGCCTGTCGTTGGCCTTGAGCACCATACAGGTGACAGTACGATTTAGCTCGGAGAAATTACCCGAAGGGACAATAGATGGCGCCACCACCTATCTCCAGCTCTAAAATTTTGCCATGGGACTGGATGGGTGGGAAATATTCTCCAATCCCCTGCACTCGGGATTCAGCCCACAAGACTTTCGGACCCACTGATTTAACGAGCACGTTCTCCGTGAGCACTCGGAGCGTATTTGGTGGCATCGGGCATCGAACCTAGGCCTTCCGGTCTGGAGTCCGATGCGCTAACCACTAGATTACCGAAGGCCCTCTTTTTATTTTTAGAGACTGAAGAGCTATTCAATTTTTTTAAGAAAAAAAATTTAACCTTGCTTTCATGAGTTGCCTTCAATGATGACAATGCTCATCTTCACTCATTTGGCTGTAACCAAACAACTTTTAGAATCTTTTGAATGGGACATGTTTAATCCCCTGGTGTATATAGCTCCTACTTAGAAATTTTAATATCTTCCTTAAGCTGTAGAACTAGCTAGGAGGCTAACGCTTCCAAACCAAAGAGGAAATTCAAAACATCACTCAGGTCCATTTCACATCTCTTGTTGCAATATTGAAAGATTCCCTTACCGATAGGACAATTTCCAAGATATACATGGAAATGACATCACAAAGTGATAGTTTGTTTAAAACTTTCGGTAATGTGAATTCCTGTTTCCTTTACTCTTGTCTTTTTAATAGTCCATCGGTAGTTGGAAAAAATTATTCGTCGTAAATTTAATTTTACACACACACACACATTTTAGTCGTATCCAAATTATTAAAAATATTGCAAGAATACTCAAAATTTAGTTCAACAATGTAAAATATAAAACATTAATTTAGTTCAGTACAAACTTTATAATATTAATTCTATTAATATTATAATATTAATAATTACTTTACAATATTATACTTTACAATTACTTTATAATATTAATAATATTAATTCTCAAGGAAAAACATGAAATGGGTAATTTTAAAAATAATAATCAGATTGTTATATTTAATCATTATTAAAACTTCATAGTTATTCAACGAGTAAACTAGTGTCTTTAAATATAATGAGTTAATCATTGGGGCTTTAAAACACTTTAAATTATTAAATATAAATAATTAACTTGTAAATCAATGATTAAATGCCCATTATGCTTCACTCTCTAAGAAATAAAAAAAATTCCTTTATGTATCAGAATTTTTTGTACTTATTTTATCATAACATTTATATGTAATTAATGTTAAAATCACTTAAAATCCCTTTTTGGATTTTACTTTCTGTCTCATTAGAGTGAAAAAAAATTCATTTTATAAAATAGTAAAAACAGAGAAAAAAATATTAGGATAATATAAGTTTGACTTTAAATATTACTATAATTTGTTAAATTCATAACATTTTAATATTGTATGTATTGCATTTTTCAAAATGTATACAAAATAATTATGGGAATAATAATCCAGATTTATTTAAATTTAAAAGCATTAGATAATTTTGCAGCAATTACATTAAGACATTTCGAATTTATTTTATTTTTAAATGTTGAAAAATATATATTATATTTATTTCTTTTGAGAGGAAATGGAAATTTGCAGTGCTAGCAAAAATATTATTTAGTAGGTTTTTAAAATTATTCTGAAAATAAAGTAAAGTCTTATAATTTTCGTATAATCGTCGTAGTTCATATAACAGAAACAACGTAGGTAGTCAAGATTTTTATTCTTCTTTCTTTAATTAACATGAATATGATTTAAACATTTAACATCATTATTTTTCTACTGTTTAGTTCAAACAACTTATCTTAAGAAATTCCATATCTGTCATACAACAATTGGTAAGTAGGAAAATAAAAACCATGTTCTTAGAGTGTTGTAAAATATTTTGATAAAATCTTAAGTTAAATACTGAAAAACTTATCCGCTGTTTCAATCTTCATTTTCAAAATTTAGGATATGAATATTTTTTTAAAAATATTAAGAATAAAAATTATATCATCCACACACATCTAATGCCATCCATTTTTTCTTAAGAAAAGTTTCTAAATTTGTTAAAAAATATTTATTGCTTAAATGCTTATTTTTTATTTATAAAATATCATAATCATATTAAATGGAATTACGTTATTTTGAAAACAAAAGTAGTATTTTAGGACAAAGAATACTATTAAATTAACCTCTATGAACTTGACTCCTCCAGTAGTGTGTGTAACTCATAAGAGCATTGTTAATTAAAACATTAAATAAATATATATTCGTTTTATGCCACATAATATTTTTATTTTTTTAAATAAATATATTTATATATATATATATATATATATATATATATCTTTAAAGAGAGAGCAAAAATAATTAGTCTTCAGAAATTATTTCAAATTTTAATTGTTTTGTTCTAAAAATCCGAAAAATCGATCCATTGCTGTTTCACAATAACCCTTGAATCATCTAGAAATTTCATTATTCGTTTGATGTGAATACGATTATATTTATCTAAAATTATAAACACATTGTTATTAAGGAATTGATAATAAAAGAACTCACAAGAACTTTGGCTATCAGAGATGAAGTACTAACTAGCTAAAGGGAGCAAAATTTCTTTAGAAAGTGTTCAAAGGACTCTTTTCATTCAGAAACTGTTTGTATGCCTATTGGGGCAAGAAGAGAGAAATCTTTGAAATTTCTATAGCTTATAGCCATTTATTATTATTATTATTTTAAGTTGCACAGGAATTTTTTATACTACAAAGTTTTTCTAAATCATAAGATGCCATTTTAAAACATTGTGAAATTACATTAAAATCTTACAAATTTAAAAATAATTTTATTCGGAAATTTTTAAACTTTTGAATGAATTATTGTATAAGCATTAAAATTTTTCGAGAAAAATACAAATACACTAAACGATATGAAAATGTGTTACGTTTTCTGCTTTTTGTTGTTTCAAAAAAACCTCAAATATATTTTAAGTTAAAATTTTTAATAATTTGAATTTAGCATATTTTGAATTTTGATTCATTTAAAACAAATTTTGTTTTGCTTATCTATTTTAAAGGACAAAGAAAAAGATAAAAACAAAACTTATATACTAAAAAGCCATTCGGTGAATTCATTTAAAATCAAATTGTGCCCTTAGATTTATCTATTTGCTTACTGTAAACATGCTCATATACGAATATTTAGAAGTAACTGTTCTAACTCATTCTGTATCATACCTAACTTGAAGATATTCGTTTGATAAATATTTCTTACAATTCAAACACAAACTTACCAGTAGAAATATTCAAATATCTGACGTGAGAATGCCTGGAAGAATTATTCGCAAAGTCAAATATCTGAAAGTTCTTGGCTCAATTATGTTGAACTTTCTGCCAGCTGTTGCTTAGAAAGACTAACCATATGCTTTGTCAGGTGATAGCGTGTTTCGAATAAACAAATTTACATTGAAGAAGGAGTTCACGAATTTACATCGAGTAAATAAATTTCTCTCGATTCCGACGACTGAAAGAGAATCTGTACATTGTTTGATACAAATCACTAAATATGGTAAAAGTTACAAAATGTGACTATGCTTCATAAACTCTAAAATTGAAAGGTAAGCTTTTAAAATATGTAAGCAAAAAAAGTTTTATAAGCTGAAACATGAAAATATCCGTAGTATTCTAGAGTCCCAAACACATGAATTCAAAATTAAGATAATTTGAATATTACACTATATTCCCAGAAAAGACTTAATTAGAGGTAAAATATGTGTTGAAACAAAAATGTAAATTTCTAATGTAAGTTTCTTAAATGTACCCGAGTGTGTGGTATGTGCATTTAGAGTAAAATGCTTTGTAAACGCTCTCACCATTTTCACACAATTCTGTTATTTTGCGAGTGATTTTTGTGACGTTAGACAAAATTTAGAAGCAAGCAGTTAAATTGAGATTTGGTAATGGAATGAGGCTATGAAACGTTGATAGTCTTGCTGTAAAGCAATCTGAAGTGCAGATTCTTAGAAACTTTAATATGTCACCTGATAGTGTGTATAAATTATAAGGATAATTTAATAAAACTGAATCTTTAGGACTTGTATAATGTAATTAAAGATCTACAATAACCATCGAAGTTCAACATTTGATGTTTCCAACTATGCATGCAGCTAGTGTGCAACTGTTTCTCATCAGCTCATAAACTTCAGGTAACCACATAGTAATAACCACATAACCACATAGTAACCACAAGGCACATGGAAATAGTAACCATTCATTGGTTACTATTTCCAGATGCCTTGAGTAGGTTTAATGGTAAGGGAAAACATCACATTAGATAAGCACATAACTCAATGTCTTTGATACAGGTTCTAACATTGTTATGACATTTGCTTCAATTTTATCCCTCGTCTCTTTAAGACTCATTTAGTTGATAAATATTTAAAAAGGGTAGAATGTTCGTTGCGCAGATTATTCAGCTAAATATCCAGATATTTAGAATATTTAAAATAATATGCAGCAAATTTGGTATGATGGTATGAGAACAGCTACAAATAGCCACCCCTTCCCAGAATCATCCGCAGTCTGAAAAATTTTTTGTGAAAGAGGACTGATTGCTATACTTATGAAAGAGTAAGACTGACAGGGATTCTAATCTTTTTCATTAGCATCATGAATCAACGTTTGGAAGCTTATTACAGACTATATCTCTCAAGAGATTGCTTTTTCATATTAACTTGGTGTTGTTTTTCTTTATTAAAAGTACCATTTGTTTACTTATTGTAGAAACGGGGTAAGTGAACGAGTTTTATTATACAAATTGAAATATATGGTGAGATTAGAAGACAGTTACACTGCTAAATTGAGGTAATAATTACTTAATAAGAACTAGTCGGTAATTCCTTGTCTAGACCTAGGCGTTAATTTAATATGAAAATAATTAAAATAACAAGATCGTCTAACCGGCTTAAATTTTGGTTTGGATCTGCTTCATCTGTTATCAAGAGAAAAAACATCAACTCAAAAGATAATTAGTGTGGGAGGGTCAATAATTATTTTACTTCTTGCTGGTAAGAGCATTTTTATTATTTAAAACAAAATATTTAAATGGTCTTCCCCTCATACCTTAAATTAGTTTTAGAATGAAAGAAACGATTAAGCGATGATTTGAAATGTTTCATTATTTTGGGTATTTTGCATCATGTGTCGAGTTCGAGTAACAACCTTCCGAGTGCGTTCACTCATTCCATTGGTGAGTGAGGGAATGTGTGTTTACTAACGCCATACCTTAAGTATTTGTAAGAACTATTGGTGACGGACCTCAAAATTTTGAACCTATATAGTTCAGGAACCCTTGCAGTTAGCAAGTCAGTCTTTGGAGTAAATTTTATAACTGGGTAAATATCAGAGAAAACCATACTCCCTATCAACACATGTTTATATCATCTTGTAACCTATTATGTACATCTCCCTGCGCTGATCAGCTATTCCCATGATCATACGTGTATGCAATAACTATTGTATGATAATTTTCTATATTATATCATCCTATTCAAATGACTAATTTTAATGTTGTCTTGGCGATACATCTGTAAATATCCCTAAAAAGGTCTTTTGATTTTGAGCATTTTTTTTATTTTTGCACTGCTGTATTATGTTGTCGTATGTACATAAAAAAAACATCCTTTTTTAAGCTCAACCATTTTATTTTGAAACATTCAAAAAAGCTTTGATTATAACCTCTTTAAATACAAGTACCATAATATTCTGAGTCCACCATCGCCTCTCCTGCATGATAATTTTTCAAATCGTTTCCTCTCACATTCCTCTTTCATTCACTGGAATTGGGTGCAAGTGGGCTGCTTGATACATAGTATCATCATTTCAATATGACCTAGCAGTAATTCATTTGCTAGGTTTCTTTTCCTTCAACCAACTTCAAAAGCATAACAATTTCAGATTTGGGACTAGGGCTTGACATAAGTAACAATATTGAATTTGATATAAGTAGTAATGTCTTATTTGCATATACATAAATACACTGCTTAAAGCAATTAGGTATGAGCGTGAACTTAACGAAATTACACAAACCGTTCTACTCGTAATTAATGTAAAGCAAAGCATGCATAGTCTAAGCAACATTGTTGTCATAGCAAACAATAGAAGAATTTCTTCATGAGAAAATCAACGTTCATGACCGCAAAAAACAAAAAAGGAAGATGTCACGCCATACACCTGTCAGTCAGATGTAGATGTCATGATTTTACAGAAGCATTTATCTTACCGTTTAGGGTAACAAGAAACTGTTCAGCTTTTATTTTGAGAAAAAGTAATGCGAATAATATAAAACAAAGTGATTTGAGTAATGTCAAACACAAAAGAAGTGTAGAAGACGCTGTTAAAGTTGCAAGAACTATATTTTTAAGGAAGTGGAATCGATTCCAAGAAATAGTAAATGCTGGAGTTCAAGTAGTACACGCATCCATGGACACCTCATAAATTGATAATCGTCGGTGTCTTTGGTTAAAACTCGTCGATATAGAACAGACAATGCTGCTTAGCTTTAAAAACAGTTATTTTTTACAACAGTACTGAGGATATCAAACCAAACAGTCTAAAAGACTTTTAATCGGAATGATCTATATGTCTGCAGAACAATTTTGCATATTCCATTGACCTCAAAATGGATGCGATTCCAAGAGGATGGGCATCTGACTATATAATGCAACTTGATTGGATATAAGTGACGTGTGCTGACAAAATCCGTTTTAGTTAGGAGAGGGATAGCTAACATATTATGTTATGAAGAGAAAATACCACTAAAAAATCAAATTTCCGTCATATATACGAGTTAGAAAGATGTATTGGTTGGAAACAGCAGAGTGTAGAAATTATTATTTGACGATATGAAAGCACACAGTTGAGATATTGAGGCATCACGTCATACGCCTTTTGCTGTCATTAGCGATTTATTTCTTTTAATGTATGATAATGTCACACTTCATGCAACTTGACTTTTAAAGTGCATGGTTAAATCTAATATAACTTATGAAGGGGAAGATATATTTTTTCTGACTTAAACCCGGTCAAACATCTCCAGTTACTGGAGAAACTTGAAAATTATACCTCTTCAAGAATGGGACAGTACTTCTCCAAAGCCTCATCACATGTCTTAACTCTTTGAGAAGACCACACACACACCGGGTTGAACTTTCTGCATCCTTTTCAAACAATATTTTTTGTCAATTACATGCAGCCAAAATGTCTTCTTGTGTGAGCATCTTTTTGTATTATTTCCATCATTTCAAAGTATTAAAGCTTACGTACAGTTAGTTCTTCTATATATTTCGTTTGATCAAAGTACTCAATTTGATATATAATAAAATTTATATTATTTTGTGAACATATTCACGATTAGTGAACTGTAAACACATGTACGTGTATTTATCTGTAATATCGCAAACAGATCATAATTCCCTTTGGCTCTGATCACAGGACCCTTGTGAAGTAATCGAGTGAGTGTGTTGGTCAAGGTTTATAAAAAGAAAGCAGAAACTAAGTTTTTTTTTTAAAAAAAGGAAGATTAAGGGAGTTCTAAATATAAATTAAAATAAATAAAGAAAGCATATAGTTGTGTTCATGGGCTTTCTTAGATGATAAATTATATAAAGTATTTTATAAACAGCTTCATTAGCCATATCTTTTTAAATGATTTTTTTTAATTTATTGTTCTTAAACATAAAAATTAAAATAGTATATCTTATTATTAAATTCAACGATCTACGTAAAATATTAGCAATTTCAATCCAACAAATCAGTGCTTTCAGAAAATGAGTTAAGGAGACTTGGCACCCTTTGAGCAAACTTCTTTATTTACGTATTTAAAAATTATATTTTAGCATTTTATACAATATTTCTATTCAAGAAAATGTTACCAGATGAAAATTTTCATATATTATTCACACAATTTTAAAAATTTTAATTTTTTGAAGAAAATTGGGAAAATTTTAAAATCCTACTCCATTTGTAAAAATTAATTTTTTTACCTGAAATTTTTTATAATACTCTTATGGATGATCTAAACAACTTTAGGGTTCGATTTTAGAATAACTTCATTCGTTTTCGAGAGAAAAAAATAAAATGTTGATATACAGGCTAAAAATCAACGAAAAAGCCAACATGTCTTACATTTTATTTTTTTTTAAAGTATTCAGTTTATAGCAAAACGGATCCCTAATTTTATTACGTGCTTTATTTTCAACACGCAAGAAAAAAGTGGAAGTGATTGGTAAATAATTTTCGAAGGAGTAGCATTTTGAATGCACTAAGGTTTCGAAAAACACAAACTGAGAAAAACCATTTTAAAGTTTATAATTCTGAAAAAATAATTATTATAAGCTTAATTAAACTTAAAATACCACTTTAAGATATTAGTTATACGTTTTTCTTTAAAATAATTGCATTTTCATATTTTTTCAACCCACACATTTTTTATAAATGATCAACTTTTAGAGAGTACTAATTGCCCATGAAAATTCAAGAAAAATGTTAAATTTTTTTTTTTCTGTCACAACAGAAATTTTAGCTGTTTTTCTTCTTATAATATTAAAGTATTACATTTGTATGAAAAATATATCAGGAAGAAGAACTGAAATTATAAAATTATTAATATAAAATGCCTTAATTTAAAAATTTTACATGCACACATTTCACAAGGAAGAAAAATTACATTATTGTATTGCCTCGGAAATATTCTGCTTTTAATACTACACATTTTTTTATAGTTATTATTTCTATTTCTAAAATAGATTTTTTTATCATAAAGCATTTTTTAACTTTTTTTCTAAAAAGGGGTTGTGGCTGAATTGCCTAATTTGTTTTCAAATGAAGTTTTAGTCAACTTCTAACTTTCCGACATGCGCACAAGTGATATATCAATCGAAAGATAATAATGCAAAGAATAAGATTAAATGAAATTAAATAAACGATAGGTTTGTGATTTTTAGGGTACCAAGTCCCCTTAAGGTTCAAAACTAACATGCCTAATGAAATACAAATTGATCATTAGATGATTTAATACCTAAGAGCATTTATCTTTCAATTACATATTCTAATTGTATTCCAAAATCGTACCCGGTAAAATATATTAGATAACAGATCATTTTAGCAAACCTTAAATATTTAATACATAATCATTTACTGATTAATGTTATTTAATGTATAAAACACTTTGTAACTAATTATTAAAAAATGCCTCGAGATGGAAACATTTAAAACTTGATTTTAAATTTGTTTAAAAAATAAAAAAAAGTAATTAGATCTTATAAAAAAACATGTTTACAAAAGATTTTTTTTCGAAAGAAACTATTGCAACTCATGCATATTTTTATATGAAAACTTTTATATTTCAAGAATAGTTAAAAACATTCACAATTCAGACATATACTAATTGTAAATCAAACTGATACAGTTTATTAGTAAAAAATGAACCATAGATGTGTAGTTTTTCTTTATTTACTCATTATAAAGAGTGTTTTTTTCAGGTATAGAAGTTTAAGTTGGCATTACTTTCCAAGATGGCGACCGATTTAACAGCTGTCAAGTGATTTATTCTCAGTTTGGTTTGGCAATTCATCAAAACGATCATCAAACAAGGCGTAGATTCGTCGAATGGGCCCAAAACGAGATTGCCGTTGTTCCCGATTTTCATAAGCGAATTTTGTTTAGCCATAAAGCGCACTTCTGGTTGAATGGCTACGTCAACAAACAAAACTGACGATTTGGAGTGAATCTAATCCACAAGTGTATGTCGAAACACCGTTACATCCAGAAAAACTGACTGTTTGGTGCGCTTTATGGGCTGGTGGAATCATTGGTCCGTACTTCTTCAAAAATGATGAAGGCCACAACGTTACAGTCAATGTTGATCGGTAAAGAGCCATGATTACTAACTTTTTCATTCCTGAATTGAACAATCATGATGTGTCCAGGAGCTGTGGTTCCAACAAGACGGCGCAACGTGTCACACATCTCGTGCCACAATCGATTTATTGAAAGACATGTTTGGTGATCGCCTAATTTCACGTTTTGGACCTGTGAATTGGCCTCCAAGATCTTGTGATTTAACACCGCTAGACTATTTTCTGTGGGGCTATGTAAAGTCATTGGTCTATGCGGATAAGCCACAACCGCTTGACCATTTGGAAGACAACATTCGCCGTGTTATTGCCGATATACGGCCACAAATGTTGGAAAAAGTCATCGAAAATTGGACGTCCAGATTGGACTACATTCGAGCCAGCCGTGGCAGTCCTATGCCAGAAATCATATTTAAAACGTAATGCCACAAGATTATCTTTCGAATAAAAAAAAATTCATGTCAATCGAATAATACATCGTTGTTTTATTGCAATTTAAAGTTATATATATACCTCTAAAAAAACACCCTTTATAATAAACTTTTACACATACCTCTAACAAATTGCAAGTTCATCCTTTGTGCAATTCTTACAAATGGTGATAATAATTGAAAAGATTTTTTCCGTTTGTCAATTTTTTTTTCTGTATACCTCTTTTCGTTACCTAAATATATGAACCTTAGTATGCATATATTTTTATATATTCTCCCTTTTCACATTCTAAAATTAGCTTAAAATCTAAACGTCTTTCCTTGCTTCTGAACACGAATAATCTATTTAAGTTCGTCTTTTTTACGTCCCAAAGTGTTAATTGTTGTTGACTTCATACTTTCACATTGGTTTCTTTTACAAACATGCTTCTTCACCACTACCCAATTATACTGAAGGTGGCTAATTACTAGATCTCCTCTGAGAGAAAGTAAACGGGAAGCATAGCCCCACAGAAGAGAAATGTCTGCTTCTGAAACTAGGCAGAATGACACAGCAAGAGTAAATACAATGTTAACAAATAGAAGTGGGTAAAATAAGATAGAACACAACCTAGAAACTCATTTCGTCGAGGAATATGCAAAATTGTTTGTTTTATGTGAAGCGGAAATTCCAAGTTGCGTGTCCATGGCACATTGCACTCCTTTTCTCTGTGTAATTACGAAAGATCAAAGTCCGTGAGGAACGTGCAATTTAGTATCGTTCCCGCATTTGCATCGTCAACTTTTATATTGGAGGTTGCTTCGTGATATTTTGACAAGTAATGGTGGCATTAAAACATTGAATTAAGAACAGTTCGAACGTGTTATTACTGGCTGCTAAAACAAATAAATTCCTAATTAACTCCACATAATGATTAAATTTCTAAATAATTTCAAAATAAATATTACCATAACAGATGATTTGAGAAAATATAAATTTTGAAATATTGTATACATATATTTATATTAATAACATGACACCTTTTAGAGAAGAGCATTAGGATTCCGATCTATAATCAAATGGTAAGTAGGACAAGTGAAATCTTACCTCACCCTCATAATGCACAACTCTACATAAATACTTTAAGATAAAACCACATGATTAAATTGCAGCATCCCTAGTTTCTTTCCCACGAATATTAAATGTAATTATGATAGAAAGATCATTGGCAATAACCTCACTGCTAGAAATAAATCCTTCAAGAATTTATATGAGTTCTTGAGAATTTTAATTCTTTTTAAGGGGACTTGACAACCTTTGAACTACTTTCTATTTTTATGTATTTTAAATTTATACTTTAGCATTTTATATAATGTTTCTATTCAAGAAAATGATACGAGATGAAATTTTTTACATACAATTCACACAGTTTTAAAAATTAAAATTTTTTGAAGAAAATTTGGAAAATTTTAAAATCTTACTCCTTCTGTAATTATTATTTTTTTACCTGAAATTTTTTGTAATATTCTTATGGATGTTATAAGCAACTCACAAGGGATAGATTTTACATTAACTTAATTCGTTTTTGAGAAAAAAAAATAAAATGTTGGTATGCATGCTAAAAATCAACGAAAAGCCAATATATCCCTTACATTTTAATTATTTTTTTTAAAAAAAGCATTCGGTTTACAGCAAAATGGATCCCTAATTTTGTTACATACTTTGTATGCAACACACAGGAAAAAAATGCAAGTGATTGGTAAATAGTTATGGAAGGAGTAGCATTTTTAATGCACTAATGCTTCGAAAAACACAAACTGAGAAAAACGACTTTAAAGTTTATAATTCTGAAAAAAAAATTATAATAAGCTTAAATAAACTGAAAGCACCACTTTAAGATATTAGTTATATATTTTTCTTTAAAATAATTGTATTTTCGTATTTTTTCATCCGATACATTTTTATAAATGATCAATTTTATGAAGGTATTAATTGCACACAAGAAAATTTAAGAAAAATATTAACAAATTTTTTTTCTGACACGACAGAAAGATTAGTTTTTTTCTTCACATAATATTGAAGTATTACATTTGTATGAAAAACGTATCAGGAATAAGAACTGAATTATTAATATTAAAAATTTTACATGCACACATTTCACAAAGAAGAAAAATTACATAATTTTTTTGCCTCGGAAATATTCTGCTTTATGTATTACACATTCTTTTTTTATAGTTATTATTTCTCTTTATAAAATAGATTTTTTTACCATAACGCTTTTTTTTAGCTTTTTTTCTAAAATAGTGGCGTGTCCGAATTGCTTAATTTGTTTACAAATGAAGTTTTATTCAATTTCAAACTTTCTGATTTGCACAAGTGATGCATCAATCGAAAGATAATAATGCAAATAATAAGATTAAATAAAAATATAAAAAACGATAGGTCGGTCATTTTTGGGGTACCAAGTCTTCTTAACAATAAATATAAAAAGAATTCAGTAAAAAATCTTTAAAATCGGAAAAAAAATGCAATAAAATCAATCAAGAATTTTAAGGAATTCAAGCATTAACACACCTAGAATGTTTGATACTAGGAATAGTAAATGTATCAGTTCAATTAATACAAGTCACCATACATTGAATAATATGTGCAAGATTTTATGCAATTTAAAGTCACGATAAAACCTCTTTAATCGAGAAGCGAATCTCTCAACATCTAAAATTTACCCAACCAATGGAATTTTGAGTTTGATTATTATTCAAGTTGATTTAAATGTATCCTTCACTATGAAGCAGTATGAGTTGGTGAAGGACCTCATAGCTTTGAATCCCTGACAAGTCAAGAGGGCAGCACATGAGTTGGAACCCCTCCCCCTCACCAAACTTTCACACCACGTAAATGTGAGGGACTTTGAGACCTAATAGATTTACCACGCATAAATCTCTTTACAGGGTGAGTCTTCCGCGCAACGAGATTTCGAGCCTGTGACTTGACATAATGGGGGTCAGTATCAGCAAAGTTTATGCCTTCAACTAATAATTTTAAAAATACCCCCCACCACCCCCGAGAAAAAAAATAACAACACGCTCACCTGCAACGTTTGTTACCTTCGTTGAGAAATGTCTTATCGATGTGATTTTTATAAGGTTTTATACCAAGTACAGAGTTTTAAATTTCTGCATCTGAATGAAAGTAATTAAAATAGCATTTCAATTTAGCGTGTATGTATGAACCACATTGAATGTTAACCCTGAGAAAAAATTATTTAGATATTTTTATTCAATTTTATGAATAGTCGACATTTGCTATGAAGATAAAAATTTCTCTCTTTTAAAAATGGTATGCAATACTTCAATGTTGTACTAGAATATATTTATATCTATATACTATAAAAAGATGATTAAAATATTTTACAAGATCTTAATATTTTAAGATCTCATAAAGATACGATATATATATAATACGTTGTATTGTATTAACAAGGCAAATGGAATATTAGTGGAACTTTAAAAGCATAAAATTCATTTTTAAGTCTAAGCGCTTTTTAAAATGCTTACGTCACAAACGCATTAAATACACATCTCTAACAACATTCAATTCTCTGTCCCAAAATTGTAGGCTATATATCGATCTAAATAATAAAGAAAAATATATTTTAAGCAATAAATACACTTTGCAGAATTTTGTGTGTGTGTGTGTGTGTGTGTGTGTGTGTGTGTGTGTCATACAATAACAATCATTTAAAGTAGTATTCAATTTAAAATACAGTACTGGTAATATAATGTTATTCTCTATCAATTATACACTTAATTTCAGTCCAAATTTTAATTGAGTTTAATTTAAATAAATACATAATTGAATAAATTTTGCCTCCTAAAAATTGTTTTCATTACATATAGCATGAGTATCGAAGTAATTATCTTTGCTATTGTTCGTTTTATCCAATAAAAGTACTTGAAAAAATATTTTCTCTTTGAAATATAATTCAATTCTCTTTGAAAAGACTTCGAAGGTGGCACGTCTCACGTTTAACTCAATTTTCTCAAGATATTTACTTTGCGATCGATACCAGACTGTCACCAATAACCAATAAAGTAACGATTGCCAGATTAACTAACTAAATCCAGTCAAATGTAATTCGTTTCAGTAACTCTCCTTTGAATTAATATTCAAAATTTGACAAACAGTAACTCTTAAACTTTTTAAAGTTGTTACACATGATGAAAAATCATCTTTAATATGAGTTATTACTGTTCCGAAAAGCAAGTTAGGAAATAATTATTTGGATAAAATCGTTTGGTATATTGAACATTGTTGAGAATATAGTTAAAACAATTTAGCTGCAGTGAAAGTTTGTAACACAGAGCCAATAACGACATGAATAAAATTCATACTGTAGAATCTAACGTAAAAAGCGCACTTAAAGTGTAAAGCTGTATTTTTTTAATTTTTAGGTTTTTTCGCCTTATAAAGCACGCCCCCTTTTTTACAAAGAAACCTGAAATGTACATAAGCAATTCTCGAATGTTTAGAATTCGTTTCTCCGAGGTACAATCACAGGCTTTTGAAAAATTTTTTATTCTTCTAGAGCTATAACAAGAAGTTCAGAAGGTATGTCATTTCTTGTAAATAAACAGTATTTAGGTATATGTAGAATTATTATTCTTTTTGGATTAATTTCTTTTTTTTTATTTTTAAAGCTATCACTTTTATACCCAGTTTATAACCGCACAGCCATAAAATTAAATCTTACTATTTTGCGTTAAAAGTGCACGTTATACACCAGATTTTACGGATTTATTTTTATAAATGTGTATGAGATATGAAAAATAATTTCTCTCAGCGCAATAGTTTTAAATATACATACATTTTTCACTTTATAAGTTTTTTATTAGGTTAATTGGATGTGATATAAAATATATGTTTATATATATTTGTGTGATAACTGAGTATTGATGAAGATGAAGATTGTTCAAATAAAATTTTAGAAACCTCAATTATTTTGTGTTAAGGTCTCTGTAATCCTTTCCAAAGTACAGAAAGGCTTAATTCCAATGCCACGATAGAAAATAATTGAAGTTAATGTTCATGAATAGTGACGAAGTTCAGGGAGTAATTGCACATTGTACATTTATTTCTTTTTCGATGTTCTTAAGGAAAGTAAAAACACAAAATAAAAATAAATATATATTTTTTAACTTCATTACATACAAGGCGTGACACAAAAAAACGAGACTAAGGCTTGAAAAAAGAGTGGAGTTGAGAAAAACTGTTTTGATGACGCCTTTCCACACCCCTTCTCTATCCAAGTGGTCAGTTTTGTCATAACCAATGTCATTGAGTGAACACGTGCAGCTGCATTATGGCGTAAAAATGTCCAATCGAGATCAAGTTTCTTGTGAAATTTAAAAAATCAGCCACGAAATTACTTCAAATTCCGAGGGGCTTATGGAGAGGAAACTTTGTCTCATACACATATGTTTGAATGGCATAAGCGGTTTTCAGAGGAAAGGGACAGTGTAGAAGATGATGAACGTACTGGGTGCCCAAAGTAAACGATTACAAAAAAAAAAAAAAAACATTGCCAAAATTTGTGACATGAGTGGGTTTTCACTCGCATCAGTAGTCAGGTTGTTAATCAACACAACTACATTGATGTACTAACAAGACTTCGTGAAAAAATTAGGAAAAAAAGGCCTTAAAAGGGGGGGTGATGGTTGGCTGCTGCACCGAGGCAATATGCCCACTGACACAGCTATATTTGTTAAGCAATTTCTGACCGTCAATAACATTACTGTAATGGGTCATCCTCCTTTTTCACCTGATTTGACCTCATGAGACTTTTTTTTCTTACAATTAAATCTTGCTTAAGGTATGTGACTACCTACGGAGCACTTTTTGAAATATATAAATTTTCAACTAAATAAACACTTTTTTATTTGAAATAGGGCTTAAACTAGGAATTCAAGTACAATTTGCGCAAAATTAAAAATAATTTTGGATATATTGGGAATTTTCAGTGAAATTTTAGTGAAAAATTGCAGTTACGGTAAGACTTGTATTGAAATTTCTAAGTAATATATTTGAATAACATCTATACAGTACATAAAAAACATCATTATCCGTGTTTAGAGCTATCGGATTTGTAATACTTTTGAAAGTTTTTGAAATATGTCATTTTTTATGCAAGAACTCAGTTTTTTACAAAAAACTAATGTTATTTTCTCACAAAAAGTGCAATAAAATACATAAATATATACACAGCGATTAAATTATAGTCTAGAAAGGAAATAAAAATAAATAAAACATTTTCGGAAAATTTTAATTCAGTATCTTAAAAAGAAAAATTTTGTAGTGAGCTTTACCATGAAGTAAGAAATTGAAAAACATAGTTTCTCAGAAAATGCATTTAAAGATTTTAATACAGTATAAAAAATGTTCTACTAATTGTATATTTTTTAAACTCACCATATTTATAGGTCAAGATCTTTTTAGATTCATGTTTAACTAATTTGAACTTTTTTTAACCTTTTGATGTGTTCTGGAGAGTTTTATAGACTATAACAATTGTCGTGCAGTTACACAAAATTCTAATAAATGTATTCAAGTAATATTTATACAGTACGTGTATAACGTCTTTATATGTGTTAGAAATTAAAAGATTTGTATTACTTTTGAAAGTTTTTTAAATATACCAAATTTTATGCCAAAACATGATTTTTTAAAAAAAAATGACTTTTTTTTCATAAAAAAGCAATAAACTACATAAATATAAACACAGAGATTAGATTTTTATTCATAACACAGATAGAACAAAATAAAACATGTTTTGAAAATCTCAATTCAATGACTTAAAAATGTTTTGTCTTCCGGTTTGGTAAATTCCATTTCCTGTTTACTAATTATGTTATAACTACTTTGCTTCTAGATATCGTAGAAACAAAAATTGAGTGTTTTTTAAATCTTTAGTGTATGGACTATAAAATAAAAACTTAAAAAAAGTTTCGAAACTTTTCACCAAAACGGCGAATTTTGGGTAGTCACATACCTTAAAGGGAATTCATTTTACCTCAGTTGAAGAGGCTCAGGCAATAAGGGAAAATCTCCACAAGGACCTCCCAAAAACCTCGTCCCAGAACTGTTACCAACAATAGCATCACCGAATGCAGAAGTGTATGAACTGATTCTGTGTGTGCAATGATTTACTGGACCAGTCTCCTTTTTTTCATGCCGCACTTCTTATAAGAAACTGAATTGTTCTCATAATGATTTGGCTTAATCAGATGCACGACTAATTTATTATATTTTTTTCCTTTTTTTTTAAATCCGGGTAACCAGTTTTATCAAAACTATAAAAAAATAGCTTACAGCTATTTTAAAGTTAAAGGCCATCAGTTATTTTTATTAAGGATTGCTTTTTTTTAAAAAAATAAAAAATGTAATTAACTAAATTTATCCTAGAAAAAATACTTTTTTCATAGTTCAGAATTCATTGCTTTATTGTTCAATTTTTGTAAAAATCAGAACTTGTGTTCCTCTTAAATCACTTCAAACTACACATTTCCTAGTTAAAAAGTGATAAATATTTACGATAAAAGTTCAAATCATCATCAAGTAACCGAGCTATTTACATTGTTACGAATTTTGAGTATCATAGTTTAAATAGTATTTGGATGTGTAATGCATTTATTTTGCGAACATTGCTGCCGAATCATGTATTTCAAGGATTGGATTTTGGACAATAAATTATCATCGTTCTTAAAGAACTGTCTTGTTCTTTGTGACTGATTTGCATAAAATCCTGGAACTCCGGATCCATGAAACAATATGTATACTGTAATATCTCATTATCCTCCCTATCCTGCAGGTATATTGCAAGAATTTTGTGACACACTTAGTTTAAATAATTAAAATATTGCTATGAAAAAATATAAAAGCTCCAACGAAGATTAATTGGATTCCATATACTCATTTCTTACAGTCGTTAATTCATATTAAGATTCTAGATCATGCATTTCCCAAAAAACGCTTCTATTTAAAACTCAACTTTATGAAAGTCTACAAATGAGCTAAATACTATTAATTTCAACGATGCACTTCGCATAAGTTTTTTTAATACATATAGTTGGAAAGTCAAAAAATAAATAAAAGCTCATTACGTTGTGGGAAATGGAATTTTTACCGGCTTCATAAAAAAAGTACGATTTTCCCAAAATTACTTGTTTTTGAAACTATATTTTTCTCACATATATATATATATATATATATATATATATATATATATATATATATATATATATATATATATATATATATATATATATATATATACATTTATTAGAAATTAATTTTATTTAAAGAATTCAAAGCTTAAGAAAATTATGAAGTACCTTTACCTTTATCTTATGGTTATTATTGAAGATTTTAGAATTCTTATCACGTAGGCTACTACACTTTTAATCTTACTCAAGTATAAAACGAATCCAGACGAGGTTTTAGTGAGTACAGAACACCCGCAATGAATTAGGCATTGCATCGTTTTATATTCAATTCTATTTCCATCCAAAGCAAAGATAAAATATTAAAAGCTATGAAATTATATAGTTTTCCATTAAGCTTATTGAAATAAAGTAAGACATAATAATAATTAAATTATATTTGGAATTTTAAAACACTTACTGTTTTAAAAAATTATATGCTTTTAGATTTTTGGCTGTATCTTATGTTAGTCACATATTTTATATATCATGAACTTAATTAAAGTCTTATGTAATTGCTAACCTCAATATCCATTCAAGTGTATTATTTTTATTAGTATTCAACACAATGCATAAAAAAAGGATAAAAATAAGGAAAATTCAAAACTTATTGCAATTTTATCTACCATTTATAATGGTATCTTATGTTTATTTGGTCAATATTTGATGAGTCTTCAAATATTTAGTAACTATTTTAATTTTTTTTAAAAAATTAGCTATTTTAAATCTACCTTTAAAAATTTGTAGCAATTTAAAGGAAACATTTTTGGGGCTTTGAGAATAGATTTTATTGCACAAAAATGCAATAATATAATCCGTATTTCTGAAAATAAATAAGAATTCCTTTGTGTATATAAACCTTCAAATAATTAAAGACAAGTTTATGCAAAGTTATATAGTAATTTTAAAATATTTTGCGTTTCACGAAAGTTTGATTTGATTGAACTTTCATCTTTCACGTCCAAATTTTATTAGATTTTTTTCCTTAAAACTAAAAACTTAGAATATAGATAGATTCAATAATTAGATAAAAAGATAGATTCAATAATTATATTCATAGGTAGATTCAATAATCAGATATATAGATAGTAAATAGATTTAATTAAGTTTTTTTTTACTTATTTTTAATTGATTTTTAACATTTTTCTTCCTTCCTCAATGGCTAGACAGCCTAGGGTGGCCTTCTTAAGAAGCGTTTTCTAGGCCAGCCTTCTTCCTGCTAGTGTTCTCCAATTCTTAGTTCTCAAAACTAGGAGATCTTTTTCTAGGGCAGCAATCCATCTAAGATTTGGCCTACCCTTTCTTTGTCCCAATTGGTTGAGCATTGAAAACTTAGACTTTTTTAGAGAGTGGTACGGTCTTCGTTCATTCTGACAACGTGACATGTCCATTTAACTCGTTGTAAAGGGTGTTTTTTTAGAGGTATAGAACTTTAAATTGCTATAAAACCACGATGTATTATTCGATTGACATGAATGTTTTTTATTCAAAAGACAATCTTGTGGTATTACATTTTATATATGATTTCTGGCATAGGACTGCCAGGGCTGGCTCGGATGTAGTCCAATCTGAACGTCCAATTTTCGATGACTTTTACCAACATTTGTGGCCGTATATCGTCAATAACACGGCGAATGTTGTCTTCCAAATGGTCAAGCGTTTGTGGCTTATCCTCATAGACCAAGGACTTTACATAGCCCCACAGAAAATAGTCTAGCGGTGTTAAATCACAAGATCTTGGAGGCCAATTCACAGGTCCAAAACGCGAAATTAGGCGGTCACCAAACCTGTCTTTCAATAAATCGATTGTGGCACGAGCTGTGTGGCATGTTGCGCCGTCTTGCTGGAACCACAGCTCCTGGACATCATGATTGTTCAATTCAGGAATGAAAAAGTTAGTAATCATGGCTCTATACCGATCACCATTGACTGTAACGTTGTGGCCTTCATCGTTTTTGAAGAAGGATTCCAACAGCTCATAAAGCGCACCAAACAGTCAGTTTTTCTGGATGTAACGGTGTTTCGACATACACTTGTGGATTAGATTCACTCCAAATCGTCAGTTTTGTTTGTTGACGTAGCCATTCAACCAGAAGTGCGCTTCATCGCTAAACAAAATTCGCTTATGAAAATCGACCATTATTTTCGAAATAAAATTGCACAATTTGAAAGCGTTGTTCAGGCGTGAGTCTATTCATGATGAATTGCCAAACCAAACTGAGAATAAATCACTTGACAGCTGTTAAATCGGTCGCCATCTTGGAAAGTAATGCCAACTTAAACTTCTATACCTGGAAAAAAAACACTCTTTATTTTGATGAAGCTAATAATGTCAGTTCCATTACATGATTGATAGAGTTCGAAATTTGACATCTTACACCACGTTCCATTTCCCTGAATTCCTCCAAAAATAAATCTTGAAATCTTAATTTCGTAGATACTTAACATGTCCTAATCTGTTCGAGACATTAACCAAGTTTTGCATGTATAAGTTAATACTGATCTTAAAAAGACTTACATTGTTAATTTATGAACCTAAATAACTGAAACCGACAACAACTTCAAAAGCACACTCTTCAATTTTAAAGTGGGAATTGTTAACACATGATTTAGTGCAAGACATGTACTGGGTCCTATTCTCATTCATTTTTCAATTCCATGGTTCACGTAATTTAAAAATAAAATAAATGCATGCATATTTTCTTCATTATAGGACGAATCATGTATTGTACACTTTATGTAATGAATTTGAAACTCCAAAATAATCGTATTTAATTTCATTGAGATCATTTTTAAGCTATAGTTTTGCATCAAAGAATATAATTAAATACACTTTAGTAAGCTCTATGAAATATATTTTACAAATATGTTTTCGTAATGAAATGGGAAAATTTATATATGCAATTACTTAAATCAGTGCTTCTCAAACTTTCAATACTCGAGACCAAATATTCAATCATCATTTTCATCGCGCCCCCCCTCCATACAATAACATTGTATTGAATTTAATACTACTATATTTTTACACTAAAGCTACAGTGTGTGTGTGTGTGTAGTGTGTGTGTGTGTGTAGTGTGTGTGTGTGTGTGTAGTGTGTGTGTGTGTAGTGTGTGTGTGTGTTGTGTGTGTGTGTTGTGTGCGTGTGTGTGTACGACTTTAACCTCTTACATGCCACCGACGTATCTAAACGCCTCGCTCAGCCAAAGCATTAATCTTCTGGACGTATATATACGTCTTTCCGAAATACGATTTTTTTCTGTGCAATGCTATCCATAAAATTATTCATAAGGCTTTGGAATACAATAAAACAGTGTTTCTCAAACTGTGGGGAGTGCCCCCCTGGGGGGCGCGATAACCTTACGAGGGGGGCGCGAGCATATCGAAAATAGAAGATTTAAAAATAATTAATTTACTGGAATGAATTAAAACACAAAATACTTTCAGACATAATAAAAAATGCATTTTTACTCAGATATAATTTATAGGCACGCGATATTAAGTCATCAAAAATAAAATATTCTTGAATACCTAATTAGCTGTCTTTGATCCTATAACCAAATAAAAAAAACTTTTATTTGATTTGCTGTAATCCCGTGAGAGATTTTTTTACTACGCATTCCTTTTAAGCCTAACATATAACTCTTTCAGAGAAAAAACAGATCCCAGACCCAGAAACGAAGAAATTTAGGAACATAAAAAATTCATCACTCTCATTATTTTTTAAAAACTGCACATTATAGCTGTAATCTGTATGACCTTCTAAGTTATTGGTACAGTTAGTTATGACCCCTCTCTTACGTGTTTGTTTCTCATTTAGGGAAGTTGTAAATTATGTATTTCTCTGTTGCGCTTTTTTCCATGCATTAAAAAAACGTTTTACACAATTTTTTTAGCAGAAACATACATATTATCACAATGAATACAATTTTTACCCGGAAGTGGTCGCGCGATACACACAGATTACGAAATCGTTAATTCTGGCAAAACTGTTTATTTGTTACCAAAGAAAAATTGAAAAGTTCTTGAAAGTAGGTAAGTAAACTTTGTCTTAGTTAAATTATTCACTGAAATCACGATTTGTATCGTGTACAATAAATTAATTAGAAAAAAAAGGATTGGGGTGACTCAATAACTCCGCTCGACCGAATCGAGTGCGCGCCTGCTCCCGGGTTAAAACATGATGAAGTCTTTTCGCTTTAAAAATTAAAAATAATACAATTATTCTTCATCGGAAATTTATATTATTGTTCATTATTTAACATCAATTATAAATGCTAATTCTGGGAGGCTTAAAATTACAATTCGCTTAAAACTAACTATAATTTGAGCAACCATTTTAAAAAGATCATTTTACATTTTTGTAAACATTGTCGAGCACTTGGCTTTGCTTTCCTTACAATTCAGCTATTATATCAAGAATAATATTTTGTTTTCTTACAAATGAACTCGGCACTTCAGCCGGTATACTTTTAATGCATCAGTGCTGCACAGAGTATTTTATAACTAATTAATTAACACTAAATTAAGAACAAGTTTAATAAGTATTAACGACTTCCATTGGCTTGTCTTGCAAAGCAAAGTTTTTATAAGGAATGCTTATGATTAGAAAAATTGACCCTCTAAATTATTTTTCTATATTTAGCAGATATCGATTTTTTGTCTTCTAAGCAGCCACCGAATTTTGCAATCTGTTTAATTTAAAAATTAGAGAAAGGAAAATTAACATAATAATTTTCCTCTCTCTCTCTCTCTATTATTTTATTTATTTATTTTTTTTATTCTTGCTTAAAAGTAGTACACACAAAATTTAAAAATTATGTTACTGATTTGTATGGTTTATAATCAAGATCACCTATTGTAGCTTTAGCATCAAAGTGCATTATTATTGCATTCAGTACATTATTAATGTAGAAGGGGGCGCGATAAAAATTATGATCGAAAAGGGGGGCGCCAGTACTGAAAGTTTGAGAAGCACTGCAATAAAAGGACCTCGACAGTTTTTGCAAAAAATTTACTTATTTCAGAGGATTTTACTTATTTATTCCTTTTCTCCCCCTCCTCCAAAAAAACATCATAATTCGCGCATCTACTTGGAAAACCGTGGCATTGGATACCAAACCACGAAATTTTTTATCAGCAGTTAAGGAATTAATTATAAACCGTACAAATTATCAAGATAAGTGCTAATACAAGCCCATGGGGCCACTGATAATTATCAAACTTGTTCTTAACTTAGTATTGTTAAATTATTAATAAAATGCTTTGTATGGTACAGATACTTGTATAAGTGTATTATATCAGTGTAAAGGTGTATTTTATATTTTATTATGTCAGAAAGTATTTTGTTTGCTTACTTTCAGTAAACTAATAATGTTTTGAATAATCTTTAGTTTTCAACTTTTCAATATGCTCGTGCCCCCTTGCAGAGTTATCACGCCCCTCAAGGGGGGCGCGCCCCGCAGTTTGAGAAACACTGACTTAAATACATAAATAATCTAAAAAAAGTCTATTGATATCAACGATAACATTCATATTTAGCTAGTATTATTAAGTATATTTATAATTGTCATTTTTAAATATTTTATTGCTGAGTTTAACATACAAAAAATACTTCATTTCTATTTATACAAAAATATCAAAAACTTGTTTTAACTCAAGAATAGAATGATAATTATCATGTTTCGCATACATTTTAAGGTATAAGAGTCATTTTATGAGGGTTCTTTTTTTGTTACTTATGATATTCTGCACCTAATTTGGTAAAATATAGGATCGTATTTCAAAAATTCCATTCAATGACTCAAGTGAAAAAAATTATTTCGTTATTAAAATAAATGATAATCGAAGATTTTTCGTAACTTATCTCACACCGATCCTCTTTTTTAATATTCCTCTCCGAAACGTGATTCAACGTTTGAATATGAAAACGGCAATTCTTTTGAAAAATGAGATTCAGCTAAGCGAGATTTTTGTAGATATTTTTATGAAAATTAAATTAAATTGAATTTCCACTGGGTAATATATCGATTTTTCTTTTCCCATTCTTGCAGAAAACGTGAAGGAGGTACCACTCGTCTCAAAATTATTGTATTTTCTTTTTATTTCGCAGATTTAAGTTCCTCTGGAGATTAATATTTTCATTCCACTTTTTTTCCAACCTCTTTATTACCTTAGTATTTCTTCAAGCACTCATTTCTTTATCCATTGTAACAAATTCGGTGTTATGCAGATTTCTTGATGGCATTTCTTTTTTATCACGTTCTACCAGTGATATGAACGTATTTATTTGTTTGTTTGTTTTTGCTTAAGAAAACACATCTGTTTTCATTTCCGAGGAAGAGAATTTATTTAAAATATAAAGATGAATTCAAATATTGTGTTTTTACTTCCTAAAACGAAAGTTTATTAGTATTTCTTAAAAATTTGGCTTTTTTATATTTGCTGTGTTATTATTAAGAACTTGAAAGATTAGTCACGCAATTTTTAATTTAGTTTTGCTCCAGTTAAGATCTGTTTCTCTATATTCAGGTTGAAGAATCATTTAAAAAATAATACACACATAAAAGTTCAATTTAACAAAACATTCTAATGAAAAATTTGTTATGATAATATCTAATGTGTGTATTAGAATATAAAATGTCACAGATATGAAATTTTTTTAAAAAAACTCAATATTTTGTATCAATTTGGCCTTTATTAAAAATGTAAAACACCACGATAATGCTTCTTTAAGTCATTTTTAGTACTTTAAAATTCAGAAAGTATCACATTTTTTTCAAAAAATTCAAAAACCTCTAATGCTACGACTTAAATTTAGTCAATTGTGAATTTATATTTGGAAGTTACTGTCGCAAAAACAAATGCTTCCTTTCAGTTCGAAGCAAGAAAATTCCCAAAAGAACAGACATACTATCAATATATAAATTTAAATTTTAAAAAATGCAACTAACGAAAGTTAACTCATATGAAATAAGAAAAATAATCTAAAACAGGATACACACTCACACGTTTTGAAGGATTTAAATAGAAAGTTAAAGTTGCAGGCAAAAATATATCTTGTTAATATTTTACCTTTCTTAAAGCTTGAATTGACTAATCAAGCCTTAAATAAAAAGGCATACAAACCATCAAACATTTAATTCACAATGTAAATGGAGCAGAGACTTTCCTATGCTCTTCATATAATGCTAACTCTATATTTCCATGAATGACAGCACAAAAACCACTTCCATTTGATTGTGATTTAAAATAACTGTACTTATAGATTAAATTTGTCAAAAAAAGCTAAACGAAAAAAATATTAATGTGACAAAAAACTCATACTTATAAATATATAAAATAATTACAACAAACTTCATGTCACTTTAAAAAATCATTAAATTAATTGCGCCACAGATGCCATGAAATCTAACATTTATTTGAATTCAATAAACTTAAGCTTATACTGGTTCTAAGGACATTTTTATTAAACTTTATAGTTTAATCAGTGATCGATGTTTTACCTAACAGTTCAAAAACAATAACAATGTTCTATTCTGTGATAATCGAAAAATATTATTTAATTCACTGAACTTTCATTTTCAGACAACAGAAAAAAATATATAAAATTTCAGGATTTTTTTTTTGTTTTATGTACACATTAAGTCATTGATTAAAAAAAGGAAAAATTCAGCATGACCGAAAATCTTGTCCTTTTCATAGGATGCTGACTCTTAAATTTGATTTCGCTTTAGTTACAATAAAACCCCACATAACGCGGGGTATACGTTCCATCAAAGTAGAGCGTAATATGAAACAGCGTTAAACGAGGTTATCTCATCATGTAAATAATGGAGTTAGGGGAAGATATATATAGATAGAGAAAATTGGTCATGTATTTTACCATTAAATTTATTAATTATGTTTTTATACCAATAAAGCAAAAATTTATTTCTTAAAAATATAAAAATATAATAAACGAGTATACATATAAAAATAAATAAAATTTTAAGTCTTGGTTTAATGGCATATTGCTTTCAATTTCGTCGTCGGTTCATATCGAAAGTCGTTTTTCCATTTCCTCTATTTTATTATTTCTAGAACGGGTAATTTTAGTCGCAGTTGCAGAAGTCAATATTTTTTCTTTATTCTTAAGAATGGTTCTTATTGTTGAAATCGCCAAATTTAATGCAGCACCAATTTGAGATTGACGTTCACCAGCATCTAATCTTCTAATCACTCTCGGTTTAGTTTCAAGGGAAAATTATTTTTCTTGCTGCTCTATTTTCGTGTTTCTTTACTATCACCCATGATAGAAACTAAAAATCATAATATTTGTTACTATAGCAATAGTTATATTAGGTTGGGAAAAAGATATCCATTATTTTTTCGGTAGATGGCTGTACAGTCGATATCTCGTGAAGTATCAATCAAACAATTTCAAATTTATGCTCGTTGTCAAGGTGACATTTTACATAAAAAAAAAACTTATTTTGCAGGTTTTTGTTTGGTCCATTCAATTGTGAGTTACAGGGTGTTAAAAATAGAAGTCAGCAAAGAGAGATTTCGGTACATTTTTAGTTTTTCTTTGATAAAGGCGAAAATGCAAGCCAGGTGGCTGAAAGTCTGAATGGTGTTTATGATGCCGATACTGTAACAGCTAATTAAGAGCAATTTTGGTTTCGTCGATTCCGTTCAGGTATTTTTGATGCTAAAGTTGCCCGCGCCCGTCATCTAAAATGTCAATAAAATCACAGAAATAATAGAAGTTGACTCGCATGTTAGTAGTCGTAGCATCGCCCAGGAGCTAAAGGTGGACCATAATAATAGTTTTAAGCCATTTGTGCAAAGTTGGATACAAAAAGAAGCTCGATGTTTGGGTGTCACACCGACTAACACCAAAAACCTGATGGATAGAATTTCCATCTGCGAAGCCTTGGCTAAAGAGAATGAAATCAACCCATTTCTTAAGCGGATGGTAACTGAGGATGAGAAATGGGTTGCATACGACAATATTGTGCGAAACGAGTGGTGAAGCAGCTCAAACGGTGGTCAAACTAGGACTAATGGCCAGAAAGGTTCTATTGTGTATTTGGTGGGACTGGAAGGGAATAATTTATTAAGAGTTGCTTCCGTATGGTCAGATACTAAATTCAGGTCTCAACTGTCAACAACTGGATTATTTGAAACTTGCGATTGACCAGAAACGGCCAGAATTGGCCAACAGAAGTAGTGCTGTGTTCCATCAGTACAACGCCAGGCCACCTACGTCTGTAGTGAATCGCCAGAAACTCTGGGATCTTGATTGGAAATTTTTAATGCATCCACCGTACAGTCCGTACCTGGCACCAAACGATTACCATCTTTTTCTCGCATTACAAAACTTCCAGAATGATAAAAAATTGTGATGAAGAGTAGATCGTGAAAATCGATTACTCGAGTTTTTCGCCAATAAAGGCCAATACTTCTATGAGAGAGGCAATATGAAACTTTTAAAATGGCAACAAATTAAACAATAAAATGGTATATATTTGACCCAAATTGGACAATCCGAAGCATGTTAAATAAAGTTTTGAATTCCATGCAAAAATAATGGATTTATTTTTCCCAAACTAATATTACATAAATTTATACTTACAATAACGTCAACAAATGTTTAAAACGATAAGAATACGTTTGTATAACACCACAGAAAGGAAGAAACACAGATAAACTGCTTCGGATATTGGGAAGCCTAATGCTGTGTGCAATTTCGGGGAATCCTCCAATTAAAATAAAGGATCGTTAAATCGAAACAGCGTTAAGCGGGATCTTACTGTATCTCATTTCTCTCCATGCTTTATTTCTGTTAATCATGTATTTGTAAAATTCATATAAAATACTGTGGAGTGTTTTTTAATTTCTTCTGTGAATAATTGAATGGTGAATACCGAAACACATCTGTTTCTTTTTGATTAATAATTAATTAGTCCGAAGACTTTAGCATTGACTTTAACCTCCAGATTAAAGTTTCTAGCCTTTATGTCTATGCATTTAGTGGTGATCAGAACATAATTGTCACGCGTATGTAATAGTTTTTCAGTAAAGGTCATGAGCTGAAGGAAAGTAAAGATATAAAATGTATTTCTCTTCAAAACTAACTTCTACATTACAGATTATCTATTTCGTCAGCTAGTTAACTAACAGCCTCGCATGAAAACAGCCGAAAAATGACAAATATTTAAACTGAAAAATATAAGTTTCTGAAAACAGGTAAATTTATTTTTTTTTAGTAAACGAGTAAATTTATTTCAAAAATTAGCAGACCTTTAATCGGTGGGTTCAAGCCCCTAAATCAGCGTTTCTCAAACTGTGTGGCGTGCCCCCTAGGGGGCGTGACAGCACTACGGGGGGCGGTTCTTAATTTGACTTTATTAAGATCTTAAAACTTAAACTTCTAACAGATTAGATAATAATAATGTATGTTACAGAATCTACGGTGGGTAAACACACAATATATATAATACCGAAACAACGTAATTTGGGCCACTATCAATAACTAACTCGTCTAAACTCAATTCCAATACTATCACAGATCCTAATATTAAATAGTCACTCCTACCTTAATGTCTATCGATCAATCATACTAGAAGTTACGGATTTACGGGAGTGCAATGGTACGCACCTTGACCTATTGGCTCTGTGTCACGAATAACTTCTATTAGCTGTCACTGAATCTTTAGAAAAATTTCTTCACGCTTGAATCACGGATTATCCTAACATTCCTCAAATTGCCACGCCGCATATTCTAACTTCTGATATTTAAAAGCTTCCTAATTTGCATCTTTCTTTTAGGCTTCACTTCTTGGTTTTGGTTGGAAAAGAGTTGTCATTAATTCTGGCCCCAAGAATTCAAAGGACATGTTAATGAAATGACGCGTGAGCCCGTCACTGTGTATGCGTGAGTACTGAATAGCTAATAGTACAATACACTACATTGCAACATTTCATTATCTTTCTATCTCCGCACCGTCAAATCAGTCCTATGCAAGATGTTTTCCGTTATCCGCTTTGCCATACACTGCAATTTTGACAAAAGGCTCTTTTGAAAAATTGTACCTACTAAATGTATAACTTTTTTTTTCTTTTAACTATTTAGTGTCTTCTCAAAGCAATAAATATTAAAAATTACTAAAATGCCCGTTTTTCCTTAATAAAAATTATTATGAATTTTTACTATTTAAATGCTCAAATACCAAATTTTATTCCCCTTGTGGCAGATTTTATTCAAAGAATTAGTGTCTTTGTTTTATTTTTTTCTCTTTATCTATGTAGCTAAGTCCATCTTTCCTGCATAGGTAAGCTTTGAAATTCCGGGGGAGGATTTCGATTATGCGTATGCGTCTTATACACTGTTTTAAATTAAAAACCATTTATCCTACGCTGCTACACACATTCAGAAACCTGAGAAACTAAAGAATAATCCCAATTAGCACTTGAAAATAAAGTAAATTTAGAATTAATCATTTTAAATATCTGTTTAACTACTTTAGATAAATATTCTCATTTCAAATTTAAAAGAAATTAGTAATATTATATAAATAGGTATTTATAATTAGATAATAAACTGAAAAAACGTCTGAAAATATTTTCTGTCCTTATTGAATTTTTTAATAAAAGGGCCAGTAAGTTTGTTAAAAATTATATAAATGACTATTCATTCATTTTGAAATGTTTAAATTCCGTGATGCACTCTGGATGGATATTATTCTTTTGATGTAAACCACAATCAGTTACCTTCATTGATTTTGTAATGATAAAATCTCTTTTAAAAAGCAGTATCTGCTGATCTTAACGCATAAACCGAAACCACAGTCAATAATCATTTATTCTCTTTTAGTCGAAAAATAAAGGAAAACAAAGATTTATCAAAGAAGCGTCGGAAATCATTTCCTTTCACAGTCACCAAAAACTGCTACGAATGATACTCAAATAAATTAAATAACGGAAAATAAAATAATCATCTTCATATTAAACATCATTTTCCAAGCTTCAAATTAATCTAAAGTTATCTTCTTCTGCGGAATCATTTCCCCCTACTATTATATTTCACCAATTCATCAGGAAAAATCTTAAAAATTAAAATTCACAGCGAGAATGCATTGCCAGCTTAATTACACCACTTTATAATTTTTTTTTACTTATTTATTTAACCCAGATGGCAACAACGAGGGGAGAGAAGTCATTGTTTGCTGATGACTGCAGGAAAAACTTTAATTAAACATCGATTTCCGTAAGCTGAACTGGGGAACACAAAGAAAGGCCGTTCATTTTTCTATGGAAAATGAATTCCCACCCAAGAGAGAAAAAGGGAACTTTCAAAAAATGAAACAAAACGAACGATTTTGTGATAATTTATTAGTGTTACATTTCATTAAGTTTTTAATGATGTTTTGATAACATACCTTTTCCTCTTTTATTGTTAGCAGTAAATTGAGCGTCTAAAAGACACGTAAACTTTATTTTAATGGCAACAAGGAGTAACAAGAGAGAAAGATAACTAGATAAAAGTTAAGCGAAATGGCTTCTAAATTTTAAAACCCGGATGTCGTGATGTTTTATAAAGATAACGCTTGTCTGGGGATTTGTAATGTCGGCTGGTGGTTTTAAGGCAAACTATTAAAATTGCTGGAGAATAAAGTTCCTGGTTTTGAAAAGATTAAAATTTTTATTTGATTATAACGAGATTATTGTCGTCGTGATTTTATTGTTTTTAATACCCTTCGATGTAGTTTTCCTTTCTCCTTTGAGAGAAAGGGGAACTATTTAATTACGTTCTACGCAACGGAAAGCAGGAGGTTTACGCCATTGTGTTTGAATTTGTGAGAAATGCATTTCTGAAATTGTGACGTATTTTACATTTTCTTCTTTGTTACTTCATAATGCGTTGAAAGTTTTGCAGCATTATGTTGCCTAAACTGTTTTATACATACAAGGTAATGCAAATTTTACTAAACCTTCGTAAAAACTACTCTCATAGGCAAGTGCTTAGATAATCTAGCTTTAATTCTTTTGTAGATTTCTTTCGATTATATTATTTTAGATAGTTTAAAAAGGAAAGCAGACTTTTTGAACTTCATGTGCTTATTCAATTAATAGGAAGCTATTAAATGTACCCTAATTTGTGTGTATAATACGAAGGACCTTTAAATAAGGCATTTGTTAAATTATCATTAATTTTATTTTAATTTAATGTATCTGTTAGGTATAATGATTCCTAGACGTGAAGGGCCAATGTAGATCAATGGCCGTGAGTCTCACAGCAAAAAACGCATAAATTATAAAAACGGTCGCGAGTTTTAGTCCCTGCCCCCCATAAAATGTAGACAAATTTGACTCTTGCTCTCTAAAAATCAACTGTCTGTCACTCCACCAAAAATTGCCGAGCAGAATAAAGGGAGTTGATGAATATAAAAAAATGAATTATTTTCTATTCATCTGATGTGGTGAGAAATTGTGAGATGGTAAGCGCCACACACACACATTTGAAACTTTATAAAAACTACCTCAGATGGGTAAAAGTTAAGTTTAGAGGATAAATGGCAATTACTTATACATAATTTATTATACTGTCTCAATTATTAAAAAATGTAAATAGATAGCAATGTATCAAGGATCAGTTAATTACTAAATGTGCTTTTCAAATTTTTTAAGCAGCAATTAAATTATTTCAGAAACACGTGAATCATAAGAAATTCGTGTCTTAAGCGATGCAATGTCACATTCATCCATGTTTTTCGGAATATAAGCCTTTTGGTATAAAGTTTTGGAACAAAACTCACATTAGGGTATATTTTTATTATTCAAGCACAATTACATTTAACCTTATTCAACAATTCCAATTACTTACATATTCATGTACAAAATATTTATTTAATCACAATTATGTCACCTTCTAAGATATAGTTATAAGCTTTGGCGAAATATGTTCTTTGAACAACTTGTTTATTTTAACATCAAAACTTTAAAGATGTGCAGTCATTAAAACAAAATCTTTATTTTACCTTTTTTAATGAAAAACCGGGCGTACCTAAGGTATAAAATGATGTTATACCTGACGTGGATGGAGCCTGATTTTCTGCCTTGATATTCATTCTATACGTACAGAATTCTTTTTGTAACTGTATAGCTTTATTTTATTTTAGAAAGTATAGGTAGCCCCCACATATCACGGAAATTTCGCTTTAAAAGATTGTCATATTTTCAAATACGTGTTATATGAAGAAGGGAGCTAGTACAAAATGGGGGGGGTATGTTCCTAGAAACATGATATTATACTTTCATAAATAAGACAAAATATTAAAATTTACTTAAGAAATAACACAAATTAACATGAATTTTTTAAAAATTCTTTCTCCGCTATAACTATAAGCACTATTTACCGCCTCTCTTTGTCTCTTAAGAAGCATTTTTTTATATTCGCCAGACATAGCTAGAGAGCAAAGATTAATTCAGAAAAATGAAAGCCTAATTAGTATTCCTTGAAAAAGCTTGAGTAATATTTATCGGAAAACTTTAACCTATGCAACCAAAACAGACACACAGTTAAAGTTTAAAGTGTACTTAAATATTAATAGTATAAGTGTACTTAAATGTTGCGTATTCATGAAAATTCTGCGGAAAATTCTGATATTGGTACGTGCTCCAATGAAAACTGTCCAATGTTGTATCTTTTGTCCTTAAAAACTTTATCAAGCTTACTAAGCTGTTTACGGGAATTTCCCTACTTTTTTAGTTTGATAAAGCTCACTTTTAACAGTTTTTATTACATTTCAAGTTTAACTTCGATATTTGAGCCATGTTAGAGGAAATATGTACTATAAAAGCAGCGTGTTATTCGGGGATGTGTTCCCAACTCTCGAACTGTGTTAGAGGGAATCCGAACAACAGAAGTACCATGGTTTACTTGGGTTACACGTATACCAATAAATTATTTGGAAGAAATATAATTTGAAATATACCATATGGACTTATATTTAATCTGACATTAAAAAAAACTATGAACTTAATATTAAGTATCATATAACTTAGAACTTCAATACAATTCTTCAAAATTATCAATTGTTGCCTTCCATTTTGCTCTTTCAACTCCATAGTAGAAAATATTATTTCATTCCCTCAATCGAATGGGAGCAGAGTTCCACAAGGATCACTTATTGAATACCCATGACAATTTCCGTTTCCAAACTGAGGGAACAATGTATTTATCCCAGTGAACGATGTTTGTGGATAACGCTATCATGCTAACACATGGCCCTATGAAATATCTTATTTTCATCATTACCAGCTAGAGTTTTGACCTATGGAATGGAAAATTAAAATCAGCTAGTTTACAAATTAGCCTCCTGTTCACGAGGAAGTCACAATGCCAAGAAAATTTTACGTTCAATTTTCGCTACCAGTGTCAAACAATGTAAAGACATACTATTGGTTTTAAATGTAGGATTAACTTACACTCTTATACACCCATTGTGCATGTAAAAGACTTTTAAAGACTGGTTATTTCTGGAAAAAAGTCCAAAAATTGACCACAAACTTCCACTTTTTATTTTAAGGAAAATAATGTTGTATTGTTTCCAATTATAAAATGCTTTAGCGGTAAATCTTTAAAGAGATAGTACATTTTTACAAGTAGTTATTTATGTAATTGTGAATTATCTCTGTTATGTAAAGGTAAAATAACTTAGAAAATAAAACTCAATCCATCTTACATTAAAAGGCAATCACCATTTTTAATATATAAATTACCTCGAACTCCTAGCACCTTATTAAGGAAATTTGACTGACATACAACCTAATTCTCAGACAACGACAAAATTTCCCTTGAGAATTTCCATAGAGTCAATCGAAATCAAAATATCTTCCTAATCCCATCATCCTAAGAAGCCAAATGAAACATTGGATAAACCTCAATTCTAATTGTTCTGAATTAGAAAAGAAACTGCAGTTGTTACATTTCAATAGTAGCATGGCTCCTCAAAAAATAGCGACATGTGCATACAGATTCTAATGCAAATTTTACACAACTTTCTTTTGTTAAAATTACCTGAATATCATAAAAGAATCATGGTCAGAGCTCGTAGGATGAACACTTGAAAGTCAATGTGTGCTAGAGATATTTTTTTTCTGTCTTTTGAACACAATTAGCTAGAAATGATGGCTTTTTTTCATTTCACCAGTGACAGCTACATCTTGACAATATCCCTTTAAACCGGCCAAAGAATGCGTGATAGGAAAATTAGTGCAGGATACTTAAAATTTAAATGAAGAAAGCCTAGCAAATTTAAGAGAGTCACTTCACGCACCATTTTCTCTATCTCCATAATGATAAAAATGACCAAGTTTAAGGTACATTTTTTTTAAGAAAATTGGCAGTTTGTACAGTCATGAATTTTTCGGGGGGCATTCATTGTATTGTTTTTATTATTTTAATGAGAACATTTTTCAAAAATTTGATTAATTTGTTTTTAAAAAAAAATCATATGTCGAGTAACAAGTCAAAAATTTAAAACGATGAAAATTCTTGTACATTTTAATCCATAAATATTTTTCGAATAGTTTTTTTGACAAAATCTATCTTTAAAATATTTATTTGTTTAGTGTTAACACATGTGCAAAGTTTCAAGGCTGTAAAATAAGTAGTTTTTTCAAAAATGTTCCTTTTGTGTTGAAATTTACATTTTTGATTAATAGAGATTTAAAGTAAAAACTTGCTATTAACTAAAGCATACCAGAACTATAACTTGTAATACTGGTGTCATCTGCAAGATCATCTTGTATACATTTCAATTGTTTGTTTTTTATTCTAGCTTCTTTAGTTCATTGTAAAACTACATATTCTGCTTTCTTAATACACGCATGATCTACTTCTTGCAACGCTCGACATTTGTAAAATCCAGGGGTTGAAAATTTAATACATCTGAAACTTTCAATTTGGTAATGAAGCCTTGATTATATAAATATATAGCTTCATATGTACTATAGTTTTTAAAGTTCCCAACTGCACAAACACAGTTTTTAGATTTATACACCAAGTACTATTTCTGTTTTCTCTAATATATTCAGATTTATAAATTAAGCATCTAGATAAAAGTTCAAGACTAGAGACCTCTAAATAATTTTTTATGCAATTATTAATTGCGATGGGTAAGTCGTGTTTATGCTTATATGTAAAGAGTGTTTTTTCCCAGGTATAGAAGTTTAAGTTGGCATTACTTTCCAAGATGGCAACCGATTTAACAGCTGTCAAGTAATTTATTCTCAGTTTGGTTTGGCAATTCATCAAAACGATCATCAAACAAGGCGTAGATTCGTCGAATGGGCCCAAAGCGAAATTGCCGTTGTTCCCGATTTTCATAAGCGAATTTTTTTTAGCGATGAAGCGCACTTCTGGTTGAATGGCTACCTCAACAAACCAAACTGCCGCATTTGGAGTGAAGCTAATCCACAAGTGTATGTCGAAACACCGTTACATCCAGAAAAACTGACTGTTTGGTGCGCTTTATGGGCTAGTGAAATCCTAGTGACGGCCACAAATGTTGGAAAAAGTCATCGAAAATTGGACGTCCAGATTGGACTACATCCAAGCCAGCCGTAGCAGTCATATGCCAGAAATCATATTTAAAATGTAATGCCACAAGATTATCTTTCGAATAAAAAAATTCATGTCAATCGAATAATACATCGTTGTTTTATTGCAATTTAAAGTTCTATACCTCTAAAAAAACACCCTTTATAACCATTCAGTATGGCCATATTATATATAAACCACAAGTCACTTCCCATGGGGCATAAACCATGTCGTAGATTCAAATCTCCGGAGATTTTATCAAGAAATATAGCCCAAATGGCTTGCCTTATCCCTTTAAGACCCGAATTATTGCTATCTTCAAATATTAAACTTTTCTGGTTATTAATACTATATGGACCCCAATGATATTGGGGAAAATAATTTAAAAATCCCCCGGAACGTAGACGATACCCGCATGATCGTGCGGGGTGGGCGTTATCTGTGAATCAGGTCACATATGAAATTTTACGAGTTAATACATTTTTAGCTCTAAGTTGACAGAAAAAACAATCTTAATTCAACTAAAATTGTTATAAATAACAAAATTATTTATGTATAACTAACTCTCTTTTTTAATTCATTATTTATGAACTGTAAAAATGTTTTGTTTTGTTTTTGACAAGTATAAATAACCAATGCACTCTTCCCAACATGTTTTCGAACTGCTTTCGTACTTTTCAAACTGCAATTGCGAGGCCTTGAAATGTCATCAACACATCAAAAATGGCTATACATGTCAAACCTTTTATCTTGGAATAGCCAGGATAAAAGCCATGACATTTATAGCAGGTGGATTATAACGCTTCGGTCTTTTTGCGGGTGGAATTACAACACTGTTATCTTCATCATCAGTTAAAATACTCTTTTAGTAGGTGGAGAGCCTGATAACGCTTCAACTATTTCTAACTTAAATTTTTAATGATCCATTTTGATTTCTAGAGGAATTTTATTTGATATTGCATCTCGTTTGCACAGAAACCAAGAATTTGCAACAGCTAAATCAATGCAATGAATGTGTTCGAGAAACTTTTATGGTAAAGAATGATCCAAAATTGTATTTCCATTTCAAATATTCCCATGTGTTTCTTCATCGCTCTTATCTTAACTTGATTCTCCTTCCATAATACGTGATTCATATGTTTTGTTTGCAGCATTGTCATCATCCGAGAGATTACCAAGTTCTGATCTAAGTTCAATCTGATTTATTCATCAATTGAAAAAATTTCTTCTGATAGAATTCTCCTTTTAGAGACACCTAAAAAGGGTTTTGGTTAAAAGTCAACACAATATTCCATGAAAAGTAGCAAAATGTATCGGAACATTTTATTATTTAAAAAAATAAGTATATTTAAACCACACCATACTAAATACCACCGGAAAACCCAGATTTTTTTTGAGGGGGGGAGGGAAGAAATATGGATGCAGATATCTGTGGAGAGGATAAAAATGCCGTACTCCTCAATAAGTGTATGAAAAAGGAAATTAAATGCAAAAAAATAGAGAAAGAAAGAAAAAAAGGGACTTAGCCATGGTGATCCTCAAGAAAATTTTGTGTTAATTATATAACTATATATTTCTTTTTCATGTAGGCTTTCTTCAAAATTATTGAAATTGAAAAGAAAATTCGCATGGTAAGTACTTAAATTTACAGCTGCAGTGACTCAAGTAACGTCGAACCCACACGAACATGCGGGTAACGAAATCCCGAGTCCTACAAGTCACATTAATAGATTATAATTAAAAAAATTTCTATTTTGCAATAATTTAAACATTAATACAAAAATGAGTATCGAAGCAATTTGAAATATATTGATAATTACCTTTTTACGACAGATAAAAAGAAGACGCGATTTCGTTGTATTTGAAAAAAAGCTAGATTTGCCAGCTGAAAGGAAAACATGGACCTTAACTATCATCTGCTGATAAAAAGTATCCCTTTATACTTTCTCCAAACTGGTTCAATCGTTAGATTCGCGATTTTCTTGCATACGACCATTCCAGAAGCAAAAACCTATAAAAATATCTAACCCGCACGATCGTGAGGATTGGGTCTTAAAGGGTTATAGCTGACAAGTTTACCAAGTTGTTTTGAATAGCCAAAACATAGTGTATACTTTCAATTTGTGTATACTTTCAATTTGTATATTTCTGCATCTGTCAAGCCATTACGGCATCCTAGAGATTTTTTTGTCCTCAAGCTTTTTGCCTTTTAATTTTTATTTTAACACCCTAAGTCACGTCTCCGTCAATTTCTCACCATGTGACCAACACATTCTAATTTTTCAATATTGACATATTTTTAAGGTTTAGATTCTAAAACTGCTCTGTATGCCTTAGAGTCCCCATAGAGTTCAAATATTGTGTATATCATAAATTTTGTGTAATGTCTGTAAGCATTGGAAGATACAAAAAATGAGAAGTGCACCTCTTCAACACTTTCACTCCCCTACTATTTACAATGTAACTTACCGAACTCTCATCGCTATGTACATTGCTGTTAAAACTACATGAGCATTTCCACATCAACAACTTTCCCAGTGTCCAAACTAACTGCCGTAACAACACCATTTAGAGAAGTATAGCCCCTTTTTTGCCAAGTACCATCGATAGCCACCGATACATTTGGGCATCCATTATTAAATGATATTGTTTCGGGAGCAGCTAATGCCATGACACTTTGATTACTTTCTCTGTCGCATTATTTAATGTATGCATGGAATTGTAAAGCCATTTTGGTGTAGGAGACAAATTTCCGCAAATTATTTTCGCAAGTGCTTCTTTTTTAATAAATCTCAAAGCATATGAAAGTCTATTGTTCACTTCATATAATTTTGTATCTTTTTTGATTACCTACTGTTTTGGTAAACCTGGTGTTAAGAAATGTTTGAATAAGATTACAAAAGTCACAACATATTAACAATTTTGTAGCCAAACCTTGGATTTACCGACCAAAATTTATGTGAATACCTTGGATTTTACATTTTATTTATGTAATTAATGCTGTTTCAAATCACAAGAAAACAGTACAGTGTCAGTCATTTCACAGAAACATTCCAATGAATCAAAAAAAGAAACATACTCTTTATTAAACTTACCTAACTTTGCTTTTTAAGTTTAATTACTTATGTTGAAATTATCTGTGACAGTTATGCAATATTTAATTCCTCGAAAGTTTGAGTTTTTGTACATTTTTTTCCAAACTTTCATTTTTTTAAACGTTTTATTATTTTACCGAGTTTTAAAAACATTTTTAAACGTTTTATTATTAATGTTTTTGATGGAAAACACTATTTCACACGATTACAGAAATTCGTTATATTTAAAGAGGTAAAAATAGCATGTGTTTACCAAAAAGTAAACAAACATCTACAACTGTTCAGTTAACTTCTTTCCTGATTAAGTTGCTGATCAAAATAAATTCTTCCAAACAGTTTAAACTATTTGATAAGGCTGAAAAGTAGCATGTGTCTTTTGTTTTGATTTGAGAGGGGCGTGGCGATCAGCTGTTTGGGGGTTTGACAGGTGTTAACAACTTTTTAAAAAAGAATTAAAAATACTTCTAATTCAGCTAGAACAAAAATTTAAATTGCATTAGAAAGAAAAAGAGTGGTATTTTATTTTTCAATCAGAATTGAAAAATTGATTTTTTCATCGATTTTTGTGAAGTTACCCTCTTAAAACTAAAACTCAAAAACCTAAGCCTTAAATCAGGTCTTAAAAGAAAAATTTCTTGATGCAAACCCCTCAAAATGTTCTTCGAATCTGAGTTCAAGTCTCCTAAGCTAGATCATTCTAAAAGTGTAATTTATGCACGTTTTGGAAGGAATAAAACCCATTTTAATTGCTTAACCAATCAGTAAATGAGAGAGAGTTATATTAACGTCACGTTATAAAACAACACCACACACAGGGCTACTGACGACGGAACTCGCTTAACCAATCAGAGTACACGCTTTCATCATAGCAGTAACTATAGATACATTGATTGAAGAGCAAGAATATAAAGTTCTCGTGCTTATTTTTTTCGATATCAAATTTAGATTTTTTTTTAAAAAAAGTAGACTTTGTAAACTTTAGAAAAGTTGTAAAGAAAAACAATTTTTATTTAATTTTTTTTAAATTTAACTTGAAATCAGTACTTAAGAAGGTAATATACACTGCTCGACAGTGAAAATGCAACACCAAGAAGGAGTGGTCAGAAATGTATGCAAATTTCAGGGTAGACTGACGTCACTGAGTTATGCTAATAATGTTAAATGAGTAGCTCTACTGCGCACGTGGCGAACGATAAAAGGGAAAAGAAGTTGGCGAATGGCCAACTTCGTTCCGTGATTTCTCAGCGGAAAGTAATTGTAAAAATTTTTGTCTAGCGTCACAGGAAACGTGTATAGCGCAGAATGCCAGGCTGCCGTCAACGGAGACATTTCCAGCAGACAGACGACTTTACGAGGGGTATGGTGATCGGGCTGAAAAGGGAAGGTTGGTCGTTTCGTCAAATCGCAGCTGATACCAACCGAGATGAGTCCACGGAGCATCGCCTGTGGCGAAGATGGTTGGCGCAGGGAAATGTAGCACGTTCGAGGGGTCCAGGCGCAGCCAGAGCACGCGAGGATAGGCACATCCACAACCAAGCGGTGGCAGCCCCGCAAGCCACGTCTACCTCCATTCTTCAGCATGTTGAAGACACCCTGGTTGTTCCAATATCGACCAGAACCATTTTCCCGTCGATTGGTAGAAAGTGGCCTGCACTCACGGCGTCCGCTCAGAACACTAGCATTGACTCTACAGCGTAGACGTGCACGCTTGGAATGGTGCCGGGCTAGAGCGACTTGGATGACGGAATGGCGGAACGTCGTGTTCTCAGATGAGTCACGCTTCTGTTTTTTCAATGATAGTCAGCGCGTACGAGTGTGGCGTCGCCGTGGAGAAAGGTCTAATTCGGCAGTAACTGTGGAGCGCCCTACCGCTCGACTACGTGACATCATGGTTTGGGGCGCTATTGTGTATGATAGCACGTCACCTCTAGTGCGTATTCAGGGCACTTTAAATGCCCAACGCTACGTGCAGAATGTGCTGCACCCGGTGGCAATCCCTTACCTTCAGGGGCTGCCCAATGCTATTTTTCAGCAGGATAATGCCCGCCCACACACTACTCGCATCTCCCAACATGCTCTACGAGGTATACAGATGCTTCCGTGGCCAGCGTATTCTCCTGATCTATCACCAATCGAACACGTGTGGGATGTCATTGGACGCCGTTTGCAAACTCTGCCCCTGCCTCGTACGTTTGCAAACTCTGCCCCTGCCTCGTACGAACGACCACCTTTGGCAAATGGTTGAAAGGGAATGGAGAACCATCCATCAGGACAGCATCCGCACTCTTATTGACTTTGTATCTAGACGTGTTTCTTGGTGTATCGCCACTCGCGGTGGTTCTACATACTACTGAGTCGATGCCGTGCGCATTGTGTAAACTGAATATCGGTTCAAAATAAACATCAATTATTGTTCCTTGCTGTCTCTGTCTTTTCCCCAAATTTCATCCCTTTCGAACCACTGCTTCTTGGTGTTGCATTTTCACTGCCGAGCAGTGTACATGCTGTAATGACATATGATCACATTAACCGAACTACCTCAATTTTTTCCTTCGAATAAAATACGTTATAATTTACAATCTTGTGCAAAAAAAACCCTCTTCAAGTTACTTAATAAAAACTCTAAATTATATGCGAACATTTCTAAAATAAAACTCCTTCTAGAAAACTTGTTTTCTAACACTGTACACTAGTGCAAAATTAATTTCGCACTATTCTATGCTCAGAAACGAATTTTTCGGATTCTATTCCTTTTCAAAATACAACTTCAGTATCTCGGTAATTTTCCTTAATGTCTTTACCGTAAGCATTTCAGTAAAGAATTTTATCTCTCGATCTAAATTCTCTGAATTACTCAATCTAATGAATGTTAGAGGCGAAAATCAATATTATAGGAGACAGAAGTTGAGTGTTTTGAAAGAATCAATTATTTAGAAGTGTAACATTACGAGTGAAAGGGAAATCATAATACATGATAGCATACCAATGTCTTACGGGATATTAATAGCAGAAGAAAATAAATGTAAACTTTAAGAATTAATTATAACCTATTGCTAGCACTTTGCAATCTCTCAGATTTAATCAAATCAGAGCCAAGGCTGATAAGTTTAGTTCACAACAAGTTTAAATCACGCATTCTGATGAAATATTTATATTTTCATATATATATATATACCGGGTGAACAAAAAGTCAGTATAAAATTTGAAAAATTAATAAATCACGGAATAATGTAGATAGAGAGGTAAAAATTGACACACATGCTTGGAATGACACGGGGTTTTATTAGAACAAAAAATAAATAAAGTTCACAAAGTGTCCGACAGATGGCACTTCATCTGATAAGAAAAGTAATAATTAGCATAACAAATTAAGGCAAAGCAAAGATGATGTTCTTTACAGGAAATGCTCAATATTTTCACCATCATTCCTCAACAATAGCTGCAGTCTAGGAATAATGTTGTGAACAGCACTGTAGAGCATGTCCGGAGTTATGGTGAGGCATTGGAGTCGGATGCTGTCTTTCAGCATCCCTAGAGATGTCGGTCGATCACGATACACTTGCGACTTCAGGTAACCCCAAAGCCAATAACCGCACGGACTGAGATCTGGGGACCTGGGAGGCCAAGCATGATGAAAGTGGCGGCTGAGCCCACGATCATCACCAAACGACCTGCGCAAGAGATCTTTCACGCGTCTAGCAATATGGGGTGGAGCGCCATCCTGCATAAAAATCGTACGTTCCAGCAGGTGTTTATCAGCCAGGCTGGGGATGATGCGATTCTGTAACATATCGGTGTACCACTCACCCGTCACGGTAGCAGTTACAACACCAGAAACACGCATTTCCTCGAAGAAAAAAGGCCCGATAATGGTAGATGTGGTAAATCCAACCTATACCGTGACTTTCTCGTCATGCAATGGAGTTTCCACGACAGTTCTAGGATTTTCAGTAGCCCAAATTCTGTAGTTGTGGGTGTGTGACAGAACCTCGGAGAGTGAAATGAGCTTCGTCGGTCCACAACAAGTTACTCAACCAATCGTCATCTTCCGCCATCTTTTGAAACGCCCACACCGCAAATGCCCTCCGATTCACGGAATCGCCAGGTAACAATTCATGATGCCGATGGATTTTGTACGGATAGCATCGGAAGGTACGCCTAAGTGCCAACCAAACAGTAGTGTATGGAATGCCGGTGCGACGTGCGACTGCACGGGCGCTGACTTCCCCGTGCATAGACGAACCCGCTACAGTCTCCATTTCATCCTTAACCGTCTCAGCAGCATTCCACCGTGTGCTCGGTCGGTCAGTACGGGGTCTATCGTCTAAACAACCCGCGGCTTCGAACTTCGAAATCATTCTCGCCACAGCTGCATTTGTCAACGGACCTTTACCCCTTCGAATCCTGTTCGTTTGGCGATAGGAACGTAACGCTGCACTAGCACATTCCTCATTCTGATAATACAGCTTCACTAACAGTGCCTTTTCATGTAACGTCAACATGCTGCGACTGACTGATTCTCTCTCTCCTGACAGCCCCTTTTCTATGTGACTTTTATGCGCAGTCACTGACGTTTTGTTGTCCAGCGCCATCTGTCGGACATTTTGTGAATTTTATTTTTTTTTTTGTTGTTCTAATAAAACCCCATGTCATTCCAAGCATGTGTGTCAATTTTTACCTCTCTATCTACATTATTCCGTGATTTATTAATTTTTCAAATTTATACTGACTTTTTGATTACCCGGTATATATATATATATATATATATATATATATATATATATATATATATATATAAACATATGCAGTAGGACCTGTTTTTGTGCGGGCCTTTTTCATGCGATTTTTTATGTGTGTGTGATCATTTTTATGTGGGATATGAATTTCAATGTCTTTGCGCCAGTATGATGTTTTCTTTCTATTTGCCAGTGGTGTAACTGAGCATTTTAGACCCCCTGAAAGTCAGGTTTTGCCTTTAACATTTTATAAATTGGGTAAATACGTATTTAGCCTTAGTCAGGCCTTGGTCCCCTAGTGACCTGCCCCCTCCCGTGATGTGAGGGTGTACGTTACGCCACTGAAATGTTGACACTTCAAAACGCTCTGTTCGTTTGTTATAAACAGTCTCCAAACTCGTGGCGTAACGGAGAACATTAGGGTCCCCTGCAAATTCAGGAAGCAATTGAACGCGCATTTGTCGGGAGCAGTGGCGTAACGTACACCCCCGGATTGTGGTGGGGGCCATGGAATCTATGGGTGCCCAAGCCCAAATGCGCCCTTAAGTGTCAAACTTTAGGCCTTTTGCTTTTTCTCTTAGTTGCTTTTTCTCCAGCAGCCCGCTTTTTCTCTTAGTTGCTACGGCTCCAGCAGCCCGCGTTTGATTGAAGACGAAATTTTTAAAGGCAGTAACATTATCAATAATTTGATAGATTATAAAGATGGACAAAAATCGGATTCTTTGAAAGTTGATAAAAATATGCAGGGATCCATCTTTCCAACAAATTAGGAAAGCATCTTCTTAAAATAAATACCAATTAAGAAAGGAGTATACAATTCGAAAAAGAACTTCAATCATGTATACCTGGTTATCGTGAAATGTGCAAGCAACTGACCCCAACCTTCATTACAAAAACTTATCTTTTACTTTATGTTGCCAAAATATAAATCAGTTGAAATTTTACCTTTAAGTGACGAAAGCGATTTTGAACTTATTCATCACAGGGCTTTGGATTACGATGAGTAGCAGTGAACTATGTATGTGCATTTTAAAAACTTATCCGTGCATACAATAAAAAATTATATGTTTTGAAAATGTTTCCATGCGTAATATTTAATTATTTATGTTGTTATGGAAGTAATCTTACATAAATTTCGCAAATAAAGGGCAAATTTTATAAATGCGTCTTTTTTTATGCGGTCCCTATCCTTCACATAAAAAAAAGTTTTCTGTGGTATTTCCACGAATTAGTTTGTTATAAGTAAGAATTTATGAAATTTTTGAATATTTTTTGTGCGTTTATTTTTATGCGGTCCCTATCTACCGCACAAAAACAGTTTCAACTGTACTTCCAATTTTGGTTTTTGGACAGGAGCTCATCGACTCTTCTATTTATGGGATACTGCATTATAAAAGTATACAAGGAATATTAAAAGTAAACATTTACTCTAATGTGCAACATATTGAAAACTCAGCTATTGCAGACACTGCAAGTACCCAAATGTGATATCCCTTTCATAGTGGCGCCATCTAGTAGTGGTTCCCACTACTTACATTTTTGATTCTTGAATTTATTTAATTCATGTTTTGGTACTATTCTAAATATTGCCGTGAGTACCAGAGCCAAATTGACTTAGGGATCTTTTACATGCCGCATAATCATATGACATGCGTGTACACGATTTCACATCCAAAAAATCTATCGTCTCCAGACGGGATCGAGCCCGCAGCCATGCACTTCCGAAGCAGGCATGCTCCCTGTAGTGCCGAACTGACAAAAAAAGCTTAAGTCTTCTCTTAGCTTGAAGTAATAATTAGCTATTTATTTTTCTCTTCCTTTCGGAAATAAATGTAAAATAAATTATAATTTCATATTTAATATTACAAAATTTAAAAAAATCTTTAACTCAAAATATTTAATGTTCTTATTCAAAATAAATACCAAGGTAATTTGTATCGATTTACCTCTTCTACAAATAAATTTTACCTAATTTCATACATACTGAATGCACTCATGTAGGGTTAGAATTATGAACACTAAATGTGTATTTTTTTATTTATGAATAAATTTTTATACATAATTATATAATGTTCTACAAAATTACGCATTGTTTTCAATTTTTTTATTTGAATTCCTTTTTAAGTAAATAACTAGTTTCACTATATAGTACTTTTTTTATTGCATGCATCTATACAAAAAAAACATCAAAAGAAATGGAAAAATCTTGGTAGCTTTCATTATGGTTATCTTAACTGTAAGCAAAATATTATTGCTTATAACTCAAAGAAGAACAACTTTTGTGTTAAGGAGTTTATGAGATAAGTTACTCCGAATAGTCAAGGAGCTTCTCAAAGAGTTTTTTACGAATGTATCTTTTCTTTAAAAATGACCGTGATAGAAAGTATTCATAGTGGCAAACACGTGGACTACGTAGTTGAGTCGTGGGTTTGAATGCCGGGGTCCTTAAAATCTGCCTTGTAAAGAAGCCGATTCACTTTAAATCTGCCGTGCCAAATCCTCACGTTGGAGTTCTGTAGAATTTTGGAAAATGGTATGCCTGCTCAGGTATCGTATATAGCCCTAGTGCTACTTCAAAAGTAGATGTTTGTACAAAAATCCAATCAAAAAATTAAATTTTTATTTACAAACTGTATTTTCCGTCTATAAACAGCTTAAGTTTCAAATTTCATAAAATTCTGCTGAAACGTTTCTGAGTAATGGGAGTGTAAAAATATATCCTTAAATCTCATTTAACGCTTCAGGTTTCTTACAATAAATGCTTACACTTATTCTTGTGTGTGAGTAATTTGTTACTCGATTTCTTACTCATAGTCGCATCCTCTTTTTAATAGTTTCAGTCATTTCTAAATATGTAAAGTAATTGAAAAAATATAAACATCATTTAATACAATTATGATTAAGAGTAAACACTGACTGACACTATTATCATGAATTAGTATGCAATATGAAAAATTATTTTTATAAGCGTGCATTTTATAAAAGAAATTTTTTTCATTTTTGTGGGATGTCTAAGAAAAAGATGGTTCGATCTTGGATCTTGATCCAATTACTTCCTTTTCCTATAATTTAACCCTCAAGTATATTCCCGAACCGGAACATATCCATATCCATAACATAAAATAAGTAGCTATAGCTTTAAGTACTTCTATGTTACGAGAACTAGACGTTTGTAGTCTCCATTATACCCGAATTATTGCCCACTAACCATAAATCTGACAAACAAAATCAAAAAATACGGCTCGACAGTGAAGAGCTCCTACCTCTCCGAATTACCCTTGAATTTACAAACGACACATTTTAAACTACCTTCAACATCGTTTGTATAATGCGGCCGTTCAATCGTCTCCTAAATCGACTCACCTTGATTGTGATTGACTTAAAACACATGAAGCATGAAAACAGATTCCGGGAAAATTAACTGTAAATAGCGCGAAGGAAGCGAGTGATTTCTTTAAAGAAGGCTCTTACGGGATTTCGCTTCTCACGTTTTCTTTTTATGGTAACAAATTTCGCTTCACTGTGTATGGCACTATTTGAGCTTGAATGGAATGAGGAAAACTTTAGTGTACTACTGGAAGTAGAGAATTAGAGAGCATGTAATGAATTTATGTTTTGTATAACAACGCATTCTTTTTTGGATTAATTTCTACTGCTTTTGTAAATTAAAAAACGCTATTTTGTGCTTATTGTTTTTTACATTAGACTTTTTTATTTTATTTTTGTTGCAATACAAATTGTCTTATTATAAAATGCATTGCATGTATTTTTTTTATTTAAGTTCAATAAATAATTAATACTCAAAATTGAAAGTGAATCGATATCCTAAAGTAATGAGCTTTTAATTTAAAAAAAATATTAAAAATAAATGTGAAGATATATAAAACAAGGAAAAAAGACACAACTGAAAAATATGCTAAAATTATTTATTTAAAAAAAAACATCTTAAATTCAATTTGTTGTTTTTGCTTTCATTTTATCAATTTGAAAGTTAGTATAAGAATGGTATATATTGCCATGTTTGGTGTTTACTGATATAATATGAATTTAAAACGACAATTCGTATAATAAGATCGTTTGAAACCAAAGACAAACTGGTATATTTGAATAAATACTCGAAAATAAACTATAGATGATTGATGAAATTAAAGTTTTTTGAATCAAAGGAAAGGAAAGTTCATATTGTGGGAGAAAATAAACGCAAAAATTAAATCGCTCATCTTGAAAAATAAATTTAGAAAACTGATTTTTTTTTAATATTTTTCTCTCTTTAACAAAAAAATTCAAAATTGTAAAGCAAAATATTCCCTTTTAACAACATCACTATCAATATTCGTATGTGTTACTACATTTCATGCCTAAATTACAGTTCTCACAATTTTCTTTAAGTATAATTTTTAATGGTATTATATTTAAATATGTTCCAATATTTTCATCTTTACGTTGATAGTTTCAAATAAAAGTTGAAATTTGTTATTACGATAAGAGACAAATGGTTATTTTTCAATATCTGTCATCAATCACAGATTTTATTTCTTTTTGCTCTTGAAAACGTTCCATAGAAGGTTTAATCCTTGTTTCATATTTGCAATATCATTTTACATTTGATTAAAAAAGAAAAATATTTTTATATGTTTATTTCAAGTTTTAAATAAAATTGTTTGTATTATTTTTCTTTAACTACCTTTTAATGAATGATTTGCTGATACGCGTAATACTTCATATTTTATTTAATCTCAAATCATTGTTGAAATAGAAGATGTAAGGAAACGGAAATATAGAGGAGGATTCACAACATTTTATACAAGTACCTAATATAGTTTTTTTAAGACAACGGATCTCATAAAAATTTTTTTGTCAAATTTAGAAACTTTTCAAAACATGGCGCATAAAAATAAAAAAAATTATTTTAAGAAAAACGAGCTTTAGACGTTTTTATGTATATGCAACTTTTTAATAGTCATTTTTATTTCTAAATACAAAATGTATTTTGTATGTTTCTTTAAAAATTATTTTGAATTAATATCAAATGTATCTTTATAATTATTTGGAATTATTACTTTAGTTTGCAGAAAATCGGAAAGGATTCTAATTACATTAAGTAATGCAAAAAAAAACTAATGTAGTTGTTACATATTTAAAGCATGCTTTAAAACCGAGTTTTGTTTAAAAAGAAATACGATAGAGTAAATTATCGCAAGAGATTTTGTCAAAAAATAAGACAAAAATTTATCAGAAGAGATATTTTAGTAAAGAACAAAGTAATTTTGATTAGAAAAATTAAATATAAAAACTAGTGTCATACGAAAATAATTTTTCAGCCAATAGGAAAATTTTAAAAAATAGTTAACCCATACTGTCGAATGTTTTTCAATAAATTTCTTTAAAAAAGAATCTGAAATTATACCATTTGTAGAGAAATTAGACTTTGTTCAAAAAGGAATTTTCAATTTATTTTAAGTGTTATTAAAATAATAATAATAATATAAAATTATTAAAATAATCTATTAGCAATGAAAAATTATCTCTTAGTAAGTTTAGGTTATTTCATAGTTTTTCAATATTTTAGTTATAAATAGTGCGTGAAACAACAAACAAAAAAGAAACATTTTCCACAAGGTAAAATAAAATCTTAAGTAAGTAATTATATAAATAAAACAAAATATTATTTCCATTATTTACTTACTTTGATTATATTTTACACCACACAAATGTATTAATCAATATTTCTGTGCGGACAATGAAATTACATATCGCATTCTTTCCCATAACAATCATTTACTGCATTTCATAACAACCGCTCTAAAACAATCATAACATAAGTTATTATTAAATACGATACGCAGGGGAAAAGAACAAAGAGATTACCTTTCCCATAATTAAAAAAATGGCGAAAGCAAAGAAAGCAATAAATGAATTCTTTTCTCAACACAATCCACTTCTGAAGAAAGGCAGACTTGTTTAGGAAATTAGATTTTGGATACCTTTTTTCCATTACAACGATTTAAATCACAGCTATAATGAAAATTCCTCATATCACCAGTATCTGAAAATAATAATAATAGAACAAGAGAGAAAAGGAATTCACGCTAATGTTTTCTTAAGCAGATAATGATAGCACATTTTATATGTACTCATTAGCACCGCTTTCAAGGGAGTATTTTAATTAAACATCCTTGTCAAAACAAAACAGTCGAATGTAAAACAAATTCATAATTTTTGAAAAGTGCATTCGAAGGGAATGTAATGTGCACCTCTCTTTCAACCATAATAGGAATCAGAATTGTAATTAAAGAATAACATTTACTCGGCGCTTTATATTCTTCCGATGATTGAGAAAAATAAAGTTTTCTGTAACTTGTTTCTCCGTCAACAAATTACTTTGGGAAGAAAGTAAATTCTGTTTACTTTTCAAATTAGCGAGTCAATGGTATAGGAATATGGAATCGATTAGTGCTGATTAAACAATCGAATGTAAATAGAAAGTATTCCAACATTTTTTTTTGTTTGCAATTATTGCAGAAATGTGTATTTATATTAGAGTAAATATGGAAGGCTAAAATTTTTACAGACATGCAAATAGAATTTCTTTTAAAAAAACTCTCATGATTTTCTGAAAATCAGTCATCAGCTGATACTACAATTAGACCTCCGAATTCAAGTATTGCAAATAAAACTGAATATTTCCTTGTTGTACCAAAATACATTATATTAAATATATTGTAGTACTATATTTTAATATTTTAAAGTCGTGCAAAAAGAACTAAAACTTCCTAAGCGGCCCTGATTCAAAAAAACTGAAAAAAAATTTAATTTGTTTGTACAAACTTGGCTATTTTTAGCTTTAGTTAATTTCATTATTATTTTGTACATAAATGCTTTGTATTTTAAAACATTTGTGCAAATATTAGGTTAAGATGAAGCTGAAAACACTGTCATGCTGTCAATATTATGCAAAAATTTATTATGAATTAAAAATATTTTTTTCAGTCATAAATAACTAAAATGGTGTTTTAATGTAAGACACACATTGGAAAATAACATATTTAAAAAAATTTCAGCTTTAGGCGTATTATAAGTTTTTGCTTTTTAATTTTACAAACTCTAAATGCGTTTTTCTTTGATTTTCAATTTTGAAGGTATAAGTGTTTTTTAATCCCTAAGGCGTTTTTTCCCGTTCACCATAGAGTTTTGAAATTCTTTTATATACTCTCAAACGTGTACTCTATAAAAGTTAGTGGGGATTTAAGCTGAGATCTCTAGTTATTTTTTTAAAAATGCTACAGTTAGTTTTTTTTTTTAATTTTTCATGTTTTTTCCTGTCTTAGCTAGAAAAATAATTATTAAAAATTAATAAAGGAATAGATTTTCAAATCCATACTAACCTTTGTTTGCTATAATCTAAGAAACTTAAATAACTTAGGATGACTAAATATTTTTTTTAAAAGTTAGCATTTTATAAAAGTTCGAAAAAATTTCAAAAATTCTTCATTTTTTAAAATTGTAAGATAATGGCTGGTCAAGCTGAGTTTGTACTTTCAGAATCAACTTAATTATGTCATTTGAATGTAAAACACAAATTATTTTTACAGTTACTGTCTCTAAAAAAAATTTTTGAAAAAGGGTTCTGTGTAGTCTGAAAGAAAACTTTCATTCTTGAATAGTTCCGATAAAAAAACATAAAGAGCAATAAATTAAATAAAACAATTGGTCAGAAGAAATAAAAATGAAAAGTATATAAATTATCTTCAATAAAGTACTTTCTTTTAAACATTTTTGGGCATATTTTTAAAATACACTCAGTTCTATTTAAAAAAATGTCATTTTTTGTTTATGTGGGTGCGTAAATAGAAGTCATTTATAAAAAAATAGTGGGTAACTGGATTTCGTATAATGTCATCAATTGTGAAATTACAAAAGTAATTTTTATCAACTTTTATCACACCTAATCCAATTCTATTTAAAGTGATATTTTAACTGATAATTAAATGATTAAAAAATCCTAAAATGTTCTAATTTGAAATTAGAGAGGTATATATATATATATATATATATAATCCAATATAAGAATTTTTTAATATATAATCATATACATATACATACACATATATATAAAATTATACACACATATACATATACATATAAACAAAAATATAAAAATAGTCATATAGTTATAAACCTAAGATAACTAAAGTAGGGAAGTAGGCACACAGTATAAAGACAAATTCCTGGCCTTGAGAACCAGGATTGCAGGTTTAAACAAGTTTTGCGGCGCCAACCTTCACCTGTAATTTTGTCATACTATGTACCAAGAGAAAAGGAAAAGAGTTCTATACGTAAAATTTAATTATTAAGTCATTAAACATCAAGTCATTATATATATATATATATATTTCATTTTTAATATTCATAAACATTTTAAAACATGCAACTTTTAAAATTATAAAAAAATTTCGACCTACATGGTAATAAAAAAATTTTTAAGACAGATTGATCCTAATTGTTTTAGCTAAACTTTTTAATTCTGAAAAACCTTCGTAGTAAAATTTTTTACTTTATTTTATTTTGAAAAAAAAAGTATTCTTAAATAAATTTTTAACATTCAATATAAAATTCATGGAACTGAAAATTCCTCATAAACTTACATTGGAAAATGTAGTTTTACGCTTTAAATATATTGAAAAACAAAATGCAAACTGTCAGGAGCATTTTGAATTAAGACAAACAATGTAGTACGAGAAAAAAAGAATGTATAAAAAATTAAAATAATGAGCCACACAGAAGAAAACAGAGTTCTTTAACATAAATAGAAAATTACATAATTGAAAAATAATCTCATTGTATAAAATTCAACAAAAAAAAATAAATAAATATCAATATTATGGAGGTTTTTATACCCCATGGAAAAAAATTTATTTACTCTTATTATTTAATAAATAAGCAAAATCAACCTAAAACGCATTTAATTTTATGCATAGTTGTTTAATTAGGATTTTTTTGACAATCCTTCAAATTGAATTTTTAAGTCATAATTTTATTTTTTATTAATCAAACATTTTTAGGCGTAGTAAATCTTGTTTCATTTTATTCAGAAATAATTACAATTTAATCAGAAATATTCTGGTTTGCACCTATTTAGGCAACAGTAATACCAGATGCAAAATAATTCATTTGTTTTGTTCTCTGAAACATAAATGGCTTGATATTTTAAAAAATAATTGTATTAAATTAAATTTATTTACTTCTTTACATGTTTGTAAAACCATTTTGTATGCAGTGCAAAAATATAAAAAATATGACTTTTAAAACTTCAATACTTAAAAATTATCCGTGTATAATTAATAGACCAAATATTTTAAAACATTTGAAATATGACTTCTAAATCAGTTCAAATATAATCTGTTCTTTCCTAGAACTCATAGACATATCTCAAAACAAAATTCCTTATATTTCGATTGCCATAAAATGTTTTAAATGGAAACCATACAATCTTTTTTACAAACATTAGTACTTAAATACAGCTATAAAATACTTTAAAACAATGAAAATTCAAACAAGATGTCTTGAGCTTGTATGCGGAATAACTTTTTTATGGCAGAAAAAAATGTGTACGTGTGCCTTTCTGAAGTTCTAACACATTCAATTATGTAAATCCAAAAACTTTTTTTTTGTTGCAAGAATGCAAAATAATTTAAAAAGAAAAAAACAGAAATTTGATAGACATTAAACATGAAACTAAATTCATCAACATTATTTGCATAGTTATTATTTACGTGTTTCGTGTAAAGGGAAGATTACACATTAAATTTACCGTGGTTCAATGTTCTCGAGTTGGTGTGATACAGAAGTTAGGACAGAGGGATGTCAGCACAGGTGTCGTCATCGTCACTACACCGAGATTAGTTTCCAAGAGCAAAAGTGTTTAACAAGCCAACGTGTGTAGCCCACAACTTTTATCAAAAAAGGAGCAAATCTTGCAGCAGGCGGTACTGTTTGCAGAAGCATTTGTCAAATTATGTGTGTGTGAACTCACATGTTCCTCAAACAAATTTTCTTTTAGGTTGTATCACATGTAAAAGCAATTTTTATAAATGTGATCAGCGTAAGATTTGTGACACGTAGCCCTAGTTTTAATTTACAAAAAATTAGTGAAATTTATATAAAAATTAAAACCATTATAGAATACAATAAGTCACTCACCAATTCTGTAGCTTGTTTAATGACTCTTAACTTTTTTGTATTGTCCTATTAAACGACTCTAAGCCTTTTCAATGATTCAACTATCATTCTATCTGTGGAAATACAT